>WTSP01022412.1:0-31956 GCA_025331215.1 Actenoides lindsayi | reverse complement strand
TGCATTTATCAACAGCAATTCCAAACCTATCTGTTGCTTTAATAAATCAGACCTATCTGTTTAACTTTTAAACTGTCCCAGCATTAGTCCTTAACCAGACTCTAAAACAGGTAACTACTGTTTCAGCAGGAGCCCCATAGCTGGGCTCCGAGATAGACACACTCGTGTTAGTTGCAAGCCCCTTAGCCAGGGCCCTAAGACATGACTCTCAGACATAGCTTAGACTTTGCAAAACTGCTCAGAGAAACCCTTGGGCTCTGGCAGGCAAATGTCTCCTCCTACCCTTAATGCAACATCAAGATCTTAAGGTTTTGGGATCTGGGAGGCAGCAGATAGCTTTTTTTTGGCTCAAATACTAATTGTCTCTGACCTCTCCGAATTTCAAATCCTAGGTATGTAACTGCTTCCCAGGTGATTTGATCCTTTTCCTTTGATACTTGATATCCACTAATTCCCAGGAAATTCAAGAGGCTTATAGTCAGGGAGAGACATTGCTCTCTGGTCTCTGTGGCAATCAAAATATCATCCACATACTACAATACAGTCCCTTGGTTATTTTCTTTTCTCCAAATTTCCAGTTCTTTTGCTAGTTGATTTCCAAAGATTGTTGGGCTATTCTTAAAGCCTTGAGGTAAAGCCGTCCAAGTATATTGTGTCTTCCTCCCTGTTTTGGGATTTTCCCACTCAAAAGCAAAAAGCTCCTGATTTTCAATATCTAGGAGAATGCAGAAAAAGGCATCTTTCAAGTCTAGGACTGTGAACCACTCTTGTTCCCCATAAGGGTTGTTAACAACGTATATGGATTTGCCACTATAGGATGAATGTCCTGAGTTATCTGATTTATTGCCTGGTCCTGAACCAACCAGTAATCCCTACCATTAGCCTTTTTGACAAGTAAGATGGGGGTGTTGTATTCTGATTCACATTCTACTAATAACTTGTATGTTAAAAATTTCTCAGTTATTGGCACCAACCCATTCCTAGCCTCCAGTTTCAGGGGATACTGTTTAATTCTTACCAGAGATGACCCTGGTTTAAGGTCAATTCTTATTGGTTCTGTTCTTTTGGACCTTCCCAAAACTTCTCCAGACCACATAATAGGAATCGCAGCATCTTCCACCTCTGGGGATCTCTTTTTCTTTTTCGGGGCTTATATCCTGTAACAACAAGGCTGCCTCCTTAACATATTTAGTTTCCGGAATTAAAATTCCTACTTTCCTGTCATTAAATTTAATTTCTGATTCTAATTTTTCAAGCAGATTTCTCCCTAACAATGATTTGGGGGAATTTGGCACATATAAAAAAAAATGGTGGGTGACCCATTGTTTTCCCAATTTCATTGTTATAGGTTTGAAAAATGGTTGCATTTCACAATCCCCCATCGCACCAACAAAACTTTTATTTTCAGTGCTCAGCTTTCCCTCCAAAGTGTTTAAAACAGAATAAGTAGCTCCAGTATCAGCCAAAAATTCAGTTTTCTCATTTGTCAGCTTTGCTTTAAACTGAGATTCTGCTGGGGGATACTCCTTCGGTCCCCTCGTTCTTCCTGCAATCGGACTAAATCCTTCTGCCCCACTAGATGTCCCTCCTTGTTCATAACTACTTTCCCTTGATCCTCCTGCATCACCAGCCTCATCTGCTTTGGCCTGCAAACCGCTTTCTCTTGTCCTGGCCACATTACTAGCACCATCATGGTAGCAAGGTGAAACACAGGAAGTTCCACCTCAACATGAGGAGAAACTTCTTCACTGTGAGAGTGACAGAGCCTGGAACAGGCTGCCCAGAGAGTGTGTGGAGTCTCCTTCTCTACAGACTATCGAGACCTGCCTGGAACTGTTCCTGTGTGGCCTGCCCTGTGTGTTCCTGCTCTGGCAGGGGCGTTGGACTCGATCTCCAGAGGTCCCTTCCAACCCCTAACATTCTATGATTCTATTTTGATTTTAGTAATAAATACAATGACCTAAGTCAATTTGTTAACAAAGCAGACTGGGACTTGGTGAATCACCTTGATAAGTTTCAGAGATGACTTTCTACTTCATTGCAGTTCTTAAGCTATCGAAAGCAGAAAGCAAATCAATTGTCTTTTAAGAAGAATAGTGGCAAACTCACATCTAATGAGTTCAGGGAATGATTTCAAAGTAGTGTTGCCCCTGGTGGAGAACTGGGAGCCTCTGGCTTCCCAAATGGGCCGCACATCTGCAGCTCTCACCGAGGTCAAAACGTGTCCAAGGGTTTCGGCTGTGCAGGGCATTCTGGGGCGTGCTAAGCGGAGTCAGAACTTGGAGGAGGTTTAGCACTCCTGGCATCATATGCTGTGGTACTGTTGGTCCTTGTTTCCTGTTAATTGTGATATTGCCAGAGAAAGACCTTTTTTTCCGGTCTCATATAAAGAAATAAAGAGTCAGCCTGCAGGCACGGGACCTGATGCCTTTTCTTGCTGAGGAGATGCAGTTGTCTGGTGTTGGTGCTCAACATCTAGTACGTGGCGTGTGGGCAGAGTGCAGTGTTCTGTGCGGCTCCCTTGGCTTCTCATAATCAGCAGTTGTGATTCACTGTTTCAGCAGGTGTGCTAATGTCTGTGAGCACGGCTGCCTGGCTCTGCAACACCAGAGATGTGTGCCTGTGGCCTCTCACGTAAGAATGTTAAGAAATTGATTCTTATGCTGGACAGATCACATTGCCTTTCTACAGAATGGCCGGTGTCCTTAGGGAAACACATGGGGTAAGACTCTCTGTTTTCTAGTGCTGAAATACTAGCTGAAGAATGATAAAATGGATGATAAATCTGGAATTATTTCAGTACTGCACATGTATATGCTTTGAAGGACATATCTGTCTTTAGGAATGCAGTTGTATGCTGAATGCTTGTGGCTTTTTCCTCAGTCTGTACTTCCTATCGTTATCCTGTGTGCTCAAATCAACATCATTGGTAGAAACCAGATACTGGAAATTTCAGTATTGTTCAGATTGGATATCTCGTTCAAAATACCTTCACCAAAGCAAAGCTGATGTACAGCTCCCATCATGTTCCACCTCTGGCAATAATAGCCAAGTTTGAATAAGGTATGTCAGTAACAATCTGTTGGAATAAGGTATGTCAGTAACAATCTGTTGGAATAAGGTATGTCAGTAACAATCTGTTGGAATTAGAAGATGCAAGCAGCAGCAGGAGGCTGGTACCCTTCTGTAAAGCAGCTATTATGAAAATGCACGGACCTTTAAAGATGTATTTACATTTCAGAATAGTTCCTTCCCCTACAAACAAGAAATTCTGGTAGCACATTTAGCACCATTGTCCTCACCAGCTGCTGTATTTTCAATCAGAAAATCAGAAGCAGCATTTATCTTTACACATCTGCTGCACGTTCCAAAATTACATATCACGTGGTGTACAGGGAGGCTGAGTTAATAATGCCTGTAGAACCTTCAATGTTTGTACTTGTAGTTATTTGGTTTTAGACAGGCTTGCTCATTCTTTGCAATTCACTTGAAGAGGCAGAGCCATTCAGTTGTCTAGTTACAGGAGAATTGCAAGTTTATTTTATGACTATGTTGGCATATACCAATCCCAGTTAGGAGCATGGTCTTGAAGTCATCTATTCCATGGAACATGAGGACTAGGTATGTGGATAAGCTTCTGCAGGACGAGGCTACACTCTTGCAAGCTTAAGGAGACTGGGGGGATTGCAAGAATGGACAGCTACCACTTAGCCAAGGCTCTCTTTGAATGGAGACAGTGTTATGCAGTGCTGCTTCAATCTCTACTATCTGAATTGCAATGGCTGCAATGCATGGCTCAGAAAGAGGAATAGCAAGGCCCCAGTGTAGCAAAGCCTGGGAAGTCCAACTGAAATCAAGGACCATTAAACATTTCATTCTTTACATATGAATATTCTTGAGCTCAAGGTCAACATTTTCTGTCTATAAATGAACCTTGATTAGATGTAGCAACAAGGTAGCAATCCTAACAGTGCAGAAATCCTAGTTCCCACGTTGAGGTTTTTTCCCAGGGTTGGTGCTGACACTCCATGGTGTACAGCAGAGCACATCCATGACTTCTTCCTGAGTGCCAGTGGGTGCCTAGAGGCTACTGTGCACATTTCCAGGCTGCCTGATAGTAGAAGTTCTGAAATCACAAACTCCAGGAAAACCGTGGGGTGATTGTATAAATCATCAGATTTGACTATCACCTTTCCTCTGCCTTCTGAGTTTTTAACTCTACAGGAAATTGGATCCCTCCATGTGGGGTGATTTCAGCTCGAACATTCCCCGTAGTTGCTGTATACTCACAGAATTTGAGTTTTCAATGCAATATAGACGTTACTCTCCCTAGCTCTTCTGTCTTATGAGGCCTTTCACTACCCTGGACATCTTTTCCTCATTGCTTGCCTACTCCTCTTTCAGACCTGTGTTATTCCCAGCTTTCTTTTTCCTGAAACGTTTCAGTGTGTGACAGGAGGCAGGGCAAAGAGTGTTGTAGCTTACAAGGTGGAAGCATGGAGATGTGTGGAGTGAAAGCAGCTGAGCTTCAAGCCGTGAATGATATGGTGAAGACTGTGTCTTTATCAAAGGCAGAATATTTTTCATGTGCAAGTGAAGATTATTTATAACTGAGGGATTTGTGTCCCAAATCTATAAAGAAATAAATGAGAGGTTACCGTATCATTTGTAAATGGAAAATAAGTCATAATGCATTCAAATTTTTATCTGTATCTATGAGGACATTTTTAAGCATCACTTTAAGTCATGAAACTGGAATTGAAAAGGTGAAAGCTGTTTAAGCTTTTGCAGTTTCTTTAGACCTCAGCAAATATACACTGGTCATGCTCAGAAAGTATTATTCTATCTTTTATTACCTAGTGAACTCTCCTCTTCCACAGACTGTTACCTAATTACTGAAAGTGAAGGAAAATCAGCTGTTTAAAATGTCTGACTTACAACTGTATGTTACACCAGACAATGTGTGAGGAGCCTGTGTGCTGTTAGGAGTTCTGAATAAGCTGCACGGGGTTTGCCCTGAGTCAGCCCCCCGCTTAGAGTATGATTCAGTGGCCAAGATACATCTTCCGATGTGTTAGGGGGGTTTGTCCAGTCCACACACTGTGGAATTCGTGACAGTGTCAGCTTTCCTCTCAAAAATAATTTGTATTAAAGATTTGTATATCATTTTATTCTCTTGTTAAGTTCACCATTTAGGTCTCTGGAGCGGGGGGAGGTATTTCAATTAAAAAGCAAGTGCTTGTGCAGGCAGAAACGTGTTTTTCTAAAGGAGGAGTATGCTTACTAAAAAAGTCAGTCAAATCAACCAGAATTAAAGTGGAAAAATCTTTCTTGCTTTGAGTGCAACTCAGATTTTGATGTTTGCCTGGAAACAACTCTAGACAACACCTGGTTTTCATTTGCCAGCACCTGGTCAGCAAGACTTTGAAAGCTGTTTCTACCCCTCTCTTTCTCTCTCTCTCTGTATTGCTCTGAATACATTTCATAGTATTCTGAATAGAGGCCTGTGTGTTAGCCCGACGTTGCTTCATGTTAATGCACACAATTGTCATGCTTTAATGTTCTACCTTTGTGGAACTCGCTCTGAAAGGTAGGACTTTCTTCATAGAAGAGACAGAATTTTTAAATCTCCGGGACAGTGTATTTCAAAATAACTAAGCTTGCAGGGCCTGTAGTTTTTTCCTTCATTGGAGCATTATCCTCTGTGAAGAGTTTGAGAGGAGGGGTGTAATATATCTTCTGCAAAGGGATTTTTTGCAGTTTCTTAATCTGCTGCAGCTCAGACAGACACCCAGTTAACTACCAGCCACTGATCTAATCTGCAACATCAGGCACGTAAAAAAAATGCCGCTGACAATGGAGCAGACAAGGTGGCTGAGCTAGAAATCCCATTCCTGAACAGCTTACTCCATTTGTTAGATTTAGCTTTTTAAATTGGTTGAAAATTTTGCCTTTATGAGGCAATCTGGTACAGTGTAGACACAATCTACTGAACAAATTCACGTTCAGTTATGTGTGTTAGCACTTAAAAAAGGCTGTATAGTAAACCCCTTCATCTCTCTTCTTTAGCTTTTATCTTTGGTTCTGAAGATGTGAAGTTTTAGGCTCTCACACAAAGCCAGACAATATAGAACAGAGACTGTCTTTTGGAGAAATTCAGGAAAAAAGAAGAGCTAAAATAGCTATGTGAAATTCTGTTTTCCTGATTTTAGTAGTGTTTCTTAAGTAGTGTCTTACAACAGCCACGTACTAGCTAGTCAATGGCTTGTGAAAAAATCGTTCATTGTGATGTTTCCTCTTGGCATTCTTTCCACATTAGGACCTGCCTACTTTTTATCCATTGTTCTTGCCTTTTACAGTAAGCGTGCCACTAGACATGCTGAGATACGTAAAGAATATTTGCACTGTATTTGAACTCTGACTTGGGTGCTTAGAGACTAACTTAAGCTTTGTTCTTCTCACTTCTTACAGAGCTTAAACTACAGTATGTGATCTTTTAAATGTGGTCACTGAGCCAAGTTGTTTCCTCCCTAGAACATGCGTTAGGCATCAGCTCTCGCCCGTCATTTGCTGGGATTGATAATGTGCCAAGTCTTGAAGTGTTGACTCAGTTCTTACTCCGACAAGACTCCCATGGAAATCAATGGAAGTTTTGCCTGATTAAATACTTCTGGATTCCTCTCTAAAACACTTGGCTTATTTATATCAGGCACGTTTGGAAAAATCCAACATTTTAGCCCCTGTAAAGTAGGATTATCAGAATCTTAACTGATGGAGGACATTCTGAAGGCAAAATACCCAGGGGCCTGCTTGCTGGCAGTGGAACGCTGCCTATGTTTGAAAACCAAACCCAAAGGCTGCAGGACAATACATCACCTACAATGCGGTAAAACTTATCTGGCAGTATCCACATATGGACAACATAAGATGACAGTGTCTTCTTCCACTGTAAGGTGATTTATCGATGACTTGTGTTATTCAGAGTTGCTTTGATACTAAACAATAGGCTATAAGATGTTATATAAAAAATGTTATTCCTTTTGGTGAAAATTAGAAAAACTACAGTATGTCCTTCTGTATGAATCTATTGCACAGCTAGTTTAGTAAACGTTTTGTTGCAGTCAGTTTCAGTGAGTACCACAAAAACACTCCAGGATTAACATAATCACCAGAAATAAACAGAAATTAACTTTAATGATCAGCTTTTTAATGTACGAGTATCATCCAACTCTTATTTTATAAACATGCTTAGGTTTTCATGAAAATTGGCATGCATTATGTCATACAATACATGTTGCTTTGAAAACAATACGTGCTTTGCATTGGAAAAAGATGATGTCTGTACGTTCTTCATCAGCCCACCATGGAGGAAATCTGGTTATTTTGAGACACATGCAACTTGCATTTCTTGGTGAAAGCAAAGGAAGTGAAACACAGTTTTCAGACAGAGTAAGTAGTAACATCATATAAACCAAAATTAGATGTAATCTTTTAGTTATTCTACTAAATTCTTTAGATATTCTACTGAATTCTGATGCTGTGGAGCATGAGAATTCCATTCTGTACCCCTCAGCCCCGGTGGTACTGGCATCCCAGGCAGGCCCTGCACTTCCATAGGATGGTGCGCATCTTTGTTGTCTTTTCATTTGGAGCCAGAGCACATCCCTGTGAGGTGTGTGTGCTGGTCCCACTGTAGAGCACACTTGTCCTGCAGTGTAGACACAGCTTCTTTACAATAGCTCTGACTGTGTGAGCCAAGGTCAGGTCGCCATTCTTTCGCTGCCTGGAGAGCTGTGTCAAAGGCGTAGGGCCTTTGCATTCGCAAAGAAAGCCTATCGTGTTTCTCACCAAAGTCTTTCTCCAGCTGTCCAGGAACTGCACAGAGAGATTGCGGGATTATGTCTACACTGTGTCACAAAGAGTTGGGAAAGCCTTCTGGACGCTATGACTCATGGTTACTTTCCTGATGACTGTTAGCCCAGCTGCAGATTTGACTTGGAGCATTCATATATTTGGGAGGAGTTGGCTTGTGTTATCTCTTGGCAGATTATTTTGCAGCATGTATGGTTTTCTTGTGTCTGGTCCATCCAGACTCATGAACAATAGCCTGGGCCCATGCTAAAATACCAGGCATGCTTCAGCAACTGTAGGCACTGTTTTGCACTATGATAACTGCCTTTAATTTTCCTTTCTTTTACTCTCAAACAATGCTTATGATCTTAGAAGTGATATACTATTGCTGTGTGAACTGCACAGACGTTACTTTTTCTCATGCCTCCCAAAAGTAGAGAGTTTGAGCTGAGACAGACTCGTAAACAGGCATGAGGTTTTCACTATGAACTGGGGGTGGGCCAAGCCCTGAAAATGCATGTTAAAAAGTCAGGAAAGCTGACTTTGTGGCCATATGCTGTGACAGAGCATACCGAGGGGAAGGGCAAAAAAGCTGTTGGGGGCGAATGATTTCAGATGGGAGCTGCTGAGTTCAAGATACAACGGCGCTGGGCAAGAGCCCGACTTGCTGTCTGCAAAACATTGTTCCCTGTCCCTGCAAGAACAAGTTGGGAGGGAAACTGCCTCCAGTTACCTCGCAGCTGTGTTTGGAACCAGATTGCACTGAAAGTTTTGAATGCTTCTTGCTTTAGTTCCTGTATGGTCAATTAGCAAGGGGAAGATATATGTCAGAAGAACAGATGCAATGGTAACGACAACTAAATTTAGGGAGTCATCATCTGGTCAACTGTTCTCCAGATTCTTATGTACAAAGAGAGTAGTCCTGAGGTCTCTAAAAACGTGATCAAGATTGCATTGTGAAATACGAACAAAGCAATCTTCTTTGGAGCGGGGTGGCATATTTAAAATTTTGAACTCTGATCTTTTTTTTGCCAGTTCATTTGTCTTTCCACTTCCCTGTCTAATACCTCTGCTTCCACACGGTCTGTGGATGCTCCTCACAGGTTAGCATCAGTATCTGCTAAAACAGAAAAAGTTAAAAAGCTTTACGCTACTTCCATTTTCTGAGTCTCTCGGAGTGAGTCTGTTTTATCTTCTTTTTCTTTCAGTTTGTATGCTCTTTTGGCAGGAACCGTTGGCCTGATTCTGATCTTATTCTTCAGTGTGTAAATCAGAAGAAAGCCCCATGCCTTTGAGTGAGATACAGAAGCAAACACCCTGGCACGGTGTATGGCATCATGTACTGCCAAGAATTCCATTTGGGTTCACAGCAAAAGGGAATTCTTAACCAGGTTCAGTTTATACAAAGGGCAGTCTGCTACTCCAAAGGAAGTCAAGTAAATAGAATGACTCCACGCTGAAACAAAAGTGGAAATGGAGATCACAGTAGTGAGTTTTAAAGGCATTTATTGGAAAGTCTATAGGAGGAGAAAGTGAAGAAAAGGAGGCATGAACAGCCAGTATAGACTCATTTTTCTGGAACATAGTAAGCTGGTAAGACACCTGCTATTTTGAATATAATCCAATGATTATGCTTTCACTGGCTATTAAAGCTACATTTAAACTCTCAGAAAGGGATGGAGGGATAGTGGCATCAGACTGAATGGAGAGCAGCCATGGTAGTTAAAGTCAGCATAAGTAAAAGAGTGATTTTCGGTTTTAAGGTTCAGTGTTGAGTCCAGCAGTGATTTGAGCAGAGTATAGAAGAAAACATACAGCATTTTAAAGTAAGTAGTGGTAACACCACAGTGTTTAATTTTTAGTTTTGGACTGACACAGCTATTTTTTTCTTGGTAACATCTTTGCAGTTTGCCCTCGATCTTAAAAGTGGGCAAGGAGTTGCCTTTTAGGGGGAAAGAAATCCACCTCTGTTTCCTGATTTCCTTCTCTTCATTTTTGCAGTCAGTGCTTTTGTACATGTATAGGTTTGCCAGCCAATCTATAATATATTATGATAGCTATACTGTTGTAAATCCTGGGTGAACCGGCCTGTTTTGGAGTGTGAAGACAGGAGAAATTACACTACTAGCAGTCTAGTGGAAAAACTTCACTGGGATAGTTCTGATAGTAAACTTTATTATGCAGAGAAATTCTCCAAGGTTGATAACATTTGCTATCTCAACAGTTTCCTGCACTGGAAACTTTGAAAACATCCTTAAGATCTGTTGCCACTGAAGCTGCATAAATCGGCTAGCAGAGCCATGCGTCTTGGTCTCTCTTGCTTCCAATACAATATTGCTAAAACTGGGAGAGCTGGGTTTGGTTCACTTCAAGTGAAGGAAGCACATTTTCATGATTTAGAGTTCAACTACAGCATTTACCATCAGAGAATTTTGTGGAAACAAAATGGATTCAAGAAAGGGTTAAACCTTTGTCTAATTAAGCACCACGGCTGGGTTGCAGACTCTCGTTCTGAGTTCCTAAATTTCCACGTGTTGGAATGGGGAAAGATGATGGAGATAGACCTGTGCATGCCTTGTTCTTCCCTTGACAGCTTGTAGTGCTGAGAAACACGATAGTGAATCGTTAGCTTGACAAAGTGTTGCGGACCCTACGCTTTTAATACTCATGAGACTCTTCCTGGAGATGCACAGTGCAAGGTTGAGAAGCAGTGGTCATGGATTGCACCAAGGGAAATTCTAAATATGTATAAGGGTAAAAAACTTACAGGACCTTGGACTAGATGACCTCCAGAGTCCCTTTCAATCTAGATTATTAAATGATTCTGTGATTATCAAAGGGGAAGGAATTTGGCAGCATGGCCAAATCACTACTATTGCAGGAAATATCTCCTTTCTGTCTCTTTGGTCTCTTTCACAAGTTGATCAAATTCCCTCTTCAAAGTAGGTGGTAGGGTCAGTGGAAAAAAGGTACCTAGGGAGCTTTCCAGCTTCAGTGCATTGCTCTTTTCCTCTCCAGGGTTAGGTTCAGACTCGGTTATTTAAACAGCAGCCACATCTCACTGTTTTCCTCTTCATCTGGGACTAAGGTCTAGATACCATCAATCTAGAGCTAGTGTCCTTTGACCCACACAACTGGAGATTCCCTGGCTGAGGAGACCTCTCTTTTCTCCAGTACCTGAAGAGTAATAGCAGTTTATGATAGTATGTCAACTGAGAGATTTCCAAATTAAGCTTCAGTAAGCCTACCAGAAAAAGATTAGGACCTTTTCACTAGTTTTCTTGCTTCGCCTCTTCATAAATACTGAAACTAAACTATTTTCCATTCCTTATGCCTTCTGTTCCCAGACTACCAAACTGAGGATCCTGTCCTTCCTGCAACTCCCCAGCACTCACTCTTACCTCATTAGACAGCTGGAAGAACTCTGCTCTGCTTTGCTGATAGAGTGGCCTTAAGATAGGTGCTCAAGGCTCTGCAAAAGTGCAAACATCAAAATAGGTGTTTCTCCATAGGGAAAAGAACCATCAGTAAAACAGTACTTCTTTTTATTCTTAGTCTTAAACCTGCGCCATGTTTTGTAGAACCCAAAATGTTGTATGAGTGTCATATGTATTTCATGCATTTTCAGTATTTTCCCATACTTTTCAAGAACACTTTCTGCTCTTTAGTTCCTTTAGTATTGTTCACCCATGAAATATTTTACTTTAGAAAGCATTTTTTAAAGTTGACATCATTCTAGCATGTGCAATATAGGTGTATTATGTGTAGGTGTATTATGTGTTTACTTGACAGGAATATTTAATTTAAATACAATCTAGATGTTAGAAATGTTGTGGGTTTGGGGATTTTTTTCCACCTGGCCCATCACCTTACTGCAGTTCACAAAATATAGAAAACTATTTGTAGTACTTTAGTTCATAAAGGTTTTATTTTGGAAGTCTTAGATCTTGCAATCTGTACTTCAAGTCACAAGAACAATATCATAGTCTTAACGTTCTACATCTGTCCAATCCTCCTCTTGCTGATTTCTGGTTGATTTAATACACTCCTTGATGAGCAATTGATCCCTTTGTCTAGTCTCTCGTTTCTCAAATGAAAAGAAGTGACCCTAATAACGTCCACCCTCCATGCAGCCCGGCTGTGCCAGAGCTCCCAGCCCGTTGCATGCAGCACTTCTTTCTCACAGCAATTTGTCTTCACAGGAATTTCTTTCATAACCAACTTTGGCTGCAAAGAAACAGACCGTGGCTCTCCCCTGTGGGTATGGAGCCACTATTTTTGTTTTGATTTGTTGTTTGGGTTTGGGCTTTTTTGTCAATGTTCTACATATTTGGCCTCCTCAACTGTTTACAGAAGTTGGTCAGAAAATGCGATAGAGTTGAGAAGCTGCTGAACTGCTGCTTGTACCACTCTTTAACTGGGTTAGCAGTTAACAGTCAGAGCACTGAAACCTGGCATTCCTGCGTTAGAGGCACAGGGGGAGCTTTGCATTTGAAGTGTATGTTCTTCATATCTAAATATTTCTTTGTGATATTCATCTTGAGATTTCAAGAGGAAGGTTAATTGGAGCATTATTTCATAGGTGGCTTTAGATTTTCTGCTTGTTCTGCTCACTCACCATGTGATGGGCCTTTCCCATATCAATGAAGTTCTGAGCTCTTCCGCAGGCCAAGTTGCAAAGTCCAGTTTTCACTGTCTGACCTCTTTGTCAGACTGTACTAGAGTTTTTGCCTTTTTTGCCTGTCTGAAGTAGAAGCTGATAACCCAGAGTAGGCTGCCAGAGAGTGGGGGACATCGGAATGGAAAAGTAGTGCTCTGAAAATATCATCTTAATGTGCCCTAGTGTTAAAATTCATGTAACTGGCAGTGTATGCAGCCCAGGAGCTAAAGCTGTTTGTGTGCTGTATGTTTGTATGCTGAGACATAGCAGGAGAGCCTTTTGATTTACTGAGTGGCTTTCTATAGATCCATAGCTGCATCTTTGCATGATTAATACTATCTTTACAGTTCTAAGAACAGATAAGCCGTTCTGACCCTTAACAGGATCATCAGACAGATCTTAACACCTATTATACTGATTTTATTTTTTTTTAATAGAAAATGCACTCAATTCTGCATTAACACTGGGATTAGTTTCAAGATACACCCTCAGAAGAGCCTTCAAAGTGAAAAGACTCATTTTATCTTTGTATCATCAAATATAATCTGGCAATAAATTTATCTGCCCTGATCATCTTCTCAACATCAGTTATTATTCCCCCATAGTCGTGGTGGGCTGTCATTGACTGGGAGCAGAAGAGACTCATCTAGACTGATAAAGCTTTGTGGGTATCAAGCTTTTGCATACTTCCTGAATTGCTTTCAAGCTTGGTAAGTGTCCAGCAACAATAACTGGATAATTTGTGGGTTTATGGAAACATCTGTATGGTTAATACTTCCGTTAAGTGTCCCTAACTTCTTCCCAAGTACCCATTTAGTGACCTACTTGAGAAATCAATCCTCTTATGATCTGTAGATATCCTCCTACAAAATTGTATCTCTGAGTCAGTGTTGGCATTTCATATGGCTAAAACTTTTGGGGAGGCTTTGAAAATAAGAAGGAAATGGAGGTGACTTGACTGGAAAGTAGATACTGGGAAGTGTTAGCCCATAGGTCCCTTGATAAAGGGCCTATTTTGTGGTAACTTTTTGCCCTCTGAGATGAATCCAATGTCTCAAAGACACAAAAGTGTTCAAGTGTCCTAGAAGCATTTGCTCTGGTTCTGGGACTAGCAAATCAGGGGCCCTTCCCCTCTGTTTTGGAAGTTGGAAGTTCAAAATTGAAACCTATTTTTCCTCCTTCTTTGTGAAAGGAGACCATACCTTATTTTTGCTGCAGGTCTATCTTTGCTTAGTATTCACATAATAGGATGAGCAAACAGCTTCAAAAGAGATATAATGAAATATTAATTGTTTTTTTTTAGAAAAACTCATCAGGGTCTTTAGTAAGACTAAAGACTTCATCATCTGAACTGACTCACACTATAGATGTCTGTCAGCTTGCCAGCTTCAGTGGACCCTTAACAGCAACAGCTTTAACCAGAGTATTTCAGTCTCTTAAAAGGTCCAGTAGTAACTCAGACATAGTTACATATCTTGCACCTTGATTTCAATTTAAAATAGTGGGATTTCCTTCTGTGATGGAAAAAGCATTAACCACGATTATCTGAAGACAAACTGGATTTTGGAGTGGAGTGCTTCATTTACCAGATGATTTCACTGTGGCATACTGTTCTGATACAGCATCCCTCTTAGGTATTTTAGCACTCTGTATGTTGTTCTTGAAAGAAAGAAACCCAACATTGTTCCAGTCAATGAAGTGGGAACATTGTCAGTTGTGTAAACTCTGGGTGTACTCATGTTTTTTGATGAGCTAATTCTTTTAGGTATATTTACCCTAGATATTAACAGAGGCACAAGGAGCCATCTGTTTTTTGTCTTACATAGTTTTATTTGGATGACTTTACCTGGTAACTGCTCTGGTTGGGATAGCATTTGCTGTTAATTTTTCAACCTAGTGGTAATGGACACAGCATTATTGCTGTCCTTCGAGGTGAGCCTGTTTGTGGTTTAAATCTATAAAGCTATGGCAGCAATGCATGCCTTGTTCAGATCATGAATTTGCTGTCCTGAAAATTCAAGTAGAAATTCCCTACTGATCTAAAATCTGTTGCCAGGAGGTACAGTACTATGAAACAAACGTTACTCTACTAAAGCACCACTCTTAGTTCTGTTGTGTGCTCACCCTCCATCACTAGACTTTGGGTTCCATCTGTAAAAAGTTTGACTCATGGGTAGGCTAGAAAAAGAGCAGTTTTGTGTGTGCATTTGTATGTATATGTGTATGGAAGGGATGAATGAACTCTTCAAATTGCTAAATCATCATTTGCTGAGCACTAAAAGGGTTTCTCTTTCTCATCCAACCTATGCTGAAGTTTTCATATACTGGCAAACTCACAAATAAGTCTCCCACACCCACTGAAGCTGTGTTTATATGGTTATCTGGGGATTTGGCCAGGCCTTTTTAAGGGCATTTTTTTAATGCTACTAGGTTTAATGACTTCATTTATTGTTTGAGTTGTTCCCATTTACTGGTTTTGTTTGTTTGTTATTTCCCAACCAACTGAATTGATTGCTCTTGCTAGTTGCTCAAAAATATTTCTTAATGCCTTAGACTTCCTCTTTCCCAAAATACAGACCAGGCTCTGAGTTGTACTGCCTTAGCTCACAGGAGTCAGTTGGCATCTTTTTCAGCTTGATTTACTTTCCTGTTCAGTGGGCTACTGAAAGGGAACAGTTCAGGTTCAAGTTCTATGGGCAAATCCAAAGCCTCTTGGAATTACTTTGGCTTCTTTATTTCTCCTGTGACCTTGATCTGGAAGTCCAGCTGCATCTGAGTGTGTATAAACTGGTTCAGTGCCTGTTTATCCTGGAAGATCTTACAAGTACTTGAATATGCCAAGAACACAACTTTCCTCAAGTCCTTTGCCAGTGCAAGTGGGGTCTCTTCCTTCCCTCCTGACTTCTACCTCTTATTCGTGCTGTGGCCAGCTATGGCCTGTGCTGGGCTTGGTTCAAGTATATCAAGGGCTGGTTGTGGATTGGAACAATCCTGGGTTTTGGAGGGAAAAAAAATTTGCAACATCATCGGTGCTAGATCAGAGTAGCTGACTGCTAAAAAACCTCCTGCCCTTTCTGACCACCTCGTGAGCCATTCATTGGAGTTTGACATTGAGCTGAAAAAATACCAGAGCTTGCACTTTGACTTAGCAGGAATAGCAACTTGAAATTTCTGTGCTTATACTTCAGATCTAAAGCCACTAATCCCTTTTTGACCTAAGGGGTTGCCAATTTTAGCTTGTTTCTGTTGGGAGGAGAAGTTGACTATGGAGTGAAGTATTTCTCTGGGACAAATCTGTTTAGTTACAAAGAGTATGCACTGGGGCCTGTTGGCCTGAGCACAGCTGGGATTAGCAACAGGAGTTGGCCATCCAGGCCTTCATCCAGCCAGTCCTCTACTCTCAAACTCTTTTTCTTAACTCTTCTTAGATCATACCACTTCTGTTTACTTTGGATTTCTTTTTGCTGCCTTCATTTTTATTTTCACTGCTTTTTTCACATGCTCAAAGATTCAGCACAAAAAAATAAGTACATACTCCACTGTCATTGCCTTTTTTCATTGAACTCCAATTCAATTTATACCTGCAAGGCAGCCCATTCCCAGGTTTTTCCAGGAACTTATTTTCTTTTAACTGCCACTTAACCAAAGGAAAACTAACGGAAATTATCTCACGTTCAGTAGAATGACTTGTTTGTCTGGTGCCAACCCTAGTATTTTGAAACAAGAATTGTTCACTGGTGGTCACTAGAGCAAACAGCCAACAAAGGGAGTCACATTTCCGTGGGCATATGCTGGAAGTTGGTGTGTGTCTGCAGAAATAAACCCATTTAGGAATTAATTATCGTGATGAAAGTTATAGATGAGTTTATAGAAGTGGAAGTAGAATGAATGCATCGCTTCAGCTTGGTAGAGTGGTGCATCACTTTTGTTCATCTACCCAAGAAAGGCCTTGCCTCAGGAATACACGCCCGTGAAACTGAGTGGGCAAGGATTCACTCCTGACTGTATGCTTCTTGGATATCTTTTAGGGTTTGGGGAAGAAGGTGGAGGAGGATGTTCTTAACAGGGTGGTGTGTCAAAGATTATGTCTCTTAGTAATTAATTAGTAGATAAATTTAAAAAAGAATACTCTAAAAAGGAATGTGTTTAGTGAGCAAAAGAGACAATGAAGGACTTAACTATAGAGATGATCAGGAAATATATTTTTGATCCTCAAATAAAATCAATGGAAGCTGAAAAGAGAAAGAATTCTGAGGCAGAATCCATCTTTTCCAGTTTTGTGATGGCATTTTTTTCTAAGTTCTTTGTATACTGTGGAAAAAACAATCTGTTAAAATGTTAGAGTATTTTATCCAAGAAAGATGAATTTTTTCACTAAGAAGGTTGAATAACAAATTTAGCCAGGCTCACTTAGTATTTTACATACATAGCTATGACCTAGGATGGATGTGATAATAATAATAATAATAAAAATGATTTCTGATCCAACCCTAAAGTTTTCAAGGATGCTAAATTACTCATTAAAAAAAAAAGGAAAATTAAACATGGGTTTGGTTGGGTTTTTCTGGGGGGTTGGTTGTTGGTTTGTTTTGTTTGTTTTTTTGTTTGTTTGTTTATTTCGGTTTTGTTTGGTTTGGTTTGGTTTTGTCGTGTGTGGGGTTTTTTTGGTCTTGTTTTATTTTAACACACATTACTTGAGAAGGAGGGAATCTTTCAAGCAACTTAGGGGTTTGAATAGGTTCACCATAACATATCAAAGGAGTGCTAGCTGAGAGGTGCTGTGAGCAAAGGAGCAGGTTTTGATGGTCCCTATGATTATTTTTTCCCCTGAATTCTTAGTACCAGTCATCACTCATCACTGCTTCCCCTGAACTCTTATGTTCTTGGTAAACATAATGCCAGTTCTAGTCTGGATGGCAGTATGCTACTAAAAATTGTGTCAGGTTGGTTGGCAAAAGCCCTTATTTAAATTTAAACGTTGTGGAGCACCTGTTAAAAACTTGGTCTTCCCAGTAAGACCAAGGCACACAACTTGAACAAAATGCTGCACGGGAAGGCCTTTGAATGAGAATATTTAGATTCCAAATCATAATGAGGGCCATTGTATTTCACCTTATCAGTAAAGTGATTTGAATCTACATGACTAAATAAAAAAACACTAGGCAAATGAGTTCAAGAGCACAATCCAGTGATCTAGAATTCGTGTGACATGCAAACATCAGAAGTACCTGTCCCTCCACTCCCCCTGAGAGACAGTTCAGACTTTATCACTATTTCAGACTTCAGGAAAATACCCATAAATACATGCATTTGGGTGACAATCATAAATACGTGAAATGTGTTGCATACTTTGAAGTCTGTAGAGTTTAGTCCCTGGGGAAAAAAAGTAACATATAAAGAGTTTATAGAAATGTAGGAGCATGGGAAGGAACTTGTGCAGAAAGTGAAATCCCCAGCGCTATAAACATCTGACCGTTTAAAACTCGGGGAATCACTGTAAGTGTTTCACACTCCTTACCACACCCATTCTCATATTAGATGATCTCTGTAGCCCTTTGTACCCATTACAGCAAATTGCCAGAAAAAGGCATACTTTAGCTACTCCTCGTTAAGAAAAACATCTAAGGAAAATTTCTGAGAACTAGACTTTCAGCTGTGTTTCTTCTACATTTTCATGTTCTTAAAAAAGAATTTTTATTGCCACCAAAGAATCTTCAGTGCAAATATCTCCAGGCTTGAAAGCGAGAATGGAAAGCATTGTTTACTGATAGTTTGTAAAGTTTTGTGTAAATTTTAGAGCACATTTTCTGTGTAGAGAATGTGCCCATCTGCCAGCCGAATACGGGCTCGTGTCTGAACTGCCAACAGCAATAGACTGCGCATGTATCAGGAAGGGTTTGTCAACTGCTCCCTTCTTTTAATTTGCACGGTTAGTGCTGTGAGGTTTATGCAAGGCAGCTCTCAGGGGAGGGGACTGAAAGTTCTTTGAAGTCCTTTGTGGTGGCTGTCTAATCTGGAGAAGAGGATTACTTTCTTTCTGCCAGAAGCACATGACAGTTTGGTAATTAATGAGCATCATAAAGTTCTCTTTTTCTATTAGATACCCATTAGTAAACCTGGGATGGTTGTCATTTTGGACAAAACCATGCATATCCTGATTTTATCCCAACATCAAAGGGGATCTCCTACTGTCTCATGCTGAATGCTCTAATTGTGTTTGCGTTCGGTGGAGTTGGTGCAGAATGCATCCGAAACTAGTCTTGGCATAAACTGTAGGTCCTGTGATTGGACACACAGCCCGAACCTTCCCAGAGCTAAGAGCTTAAATGAGTGGTGGGTTTCCCTATTATTTTAAACATACTGCTCTCTTCCTCTCCTGTCTGTCTGTTTATGCTATTTGTTTTCCTTTGAGAATACAGGAATTAACATACTTTCCACATCCATATCATGCTGAAAAAAAGGAAAGCACTGTGTTGGGCTATTTCCCTTTCCCCTTTTGATATAGTATTACAAAAAGTCTTTCTTTAGGATTTAAGAGCATTTCAGGTATTAAAGCTCTCTTGGGTTGTCTTTTTCACATCATTCTGAAAGTACAGAATGGTTTCCTGCTCTTTATATTTGGCTCTTTTATACTGAAACAGTTGAAAAGTCCTAGTCTGTGGACTTTTTCTTTTTGAGAAAATGTCACCCTTTCTTCCAAAGGGTCCGGTTTCTGAATGCAGTGTAGTTTCTTCAACTGCATTTAATCTCCTTTAGAAATAAGAAGAATGGCTAAGCAGCCTGTTTTATATATTCTGAATTTAAGATTTTTTTGAAGGTCAGATGCTCATCCTATACTCGAAATCTATGCCAAATACAGACAGGAAAGAACTCAAGGATACGCAGATGCCTTTTCTATAAGAGAGGTTGGAGCAGAGAGCTCTACTGTAATGAAATGTGATGGCTTCAGATGGACCGTACAGTTGTAAAGCCAAACGAGGAATACACATGCTTAAGATGCTTTTTGTTTTGTTTTCTCTTTCATTATTGTATCTTTTTAAGAGGATTATGTCTGTGTTATTTGTAGTATCTGATGGGGACAGAATTCTTGTTCAGGGTTACTCTGGATGCTGTACATTGCGACAACTCAGTAGTAGCAAACAAAGTATTATTAACTTTTGCATCTCATGCAGGGAAAAAGTCCTGGTGTTCTAACAAAGCAAGTGTAAACATCTTCAGGACAAAAATACGTACAATTAAGCCAGCTGGCTTTAGCTAGCCAAAATGTGTAGCATAATCAGAGGCACCCTGCAGTATGAGTGGAAAGGAAACTGGCAAAAAGAAGATGTTCGTCCTTTATAGTGAAGCTGGAATAGAGATACTGAAATGCTTCTGAAATGGAAGTATATCTTCTGCACTAAAATCACTGGGAAGATGAACTTAGGTAACTAGAGTCAGATGAATCGCAACTGGAAAGTATTTTTTTTTTTTTCAGGTGATATCTGAAATATTTAAAATACGATAAAATAAGCCCCCTAATTTTTATATTTGTTCTATCTCGGGCCTGGTCTTTCAATCATGATTTTCTGAGTCATCTCTGCCCTTAGGAGATGAAAGGGATGAGTAATGCCATTGAAGATACGAAAACACTTGTAAATATAATCCCTGTATTCTCTCATGTTTCAAATTGGAACTGGTCAGGAAAGTTATTGTGGAGCAGCTTTTCATTGCAAAACAGCAATCCAAATAAATGTTTCACTTTAAACACTTTCCTGTGTATTAAAAGTTTTGGAGCAGGATATTTGACTAGACTTGAAACAGAAGTTCTCTGTATTTTTGGAATTGAACATTTTGACCTTGTAAATGAGCATTTTAGCCCCTTCTTTAAAATTAAGAATACAAACTGTGCTTTGTAATAAAAAAAAAAAAAGCCTAAAAATCAATTTCAACTCAAAAAGAGCATTAAAAAATTATTAAAATTTTAAGAGGTTTTTTTCCTCTTTCAGAATGATTAAAAGATATTTGTGGAATTTCCTACAAAGAAGAAAAATCTGCTTTCTGCACAGTTCTGATCCCAGCTATAAGCTTCACAAAGGCTTGGCCGTTGTAGCAGTTTTAAACTCTTCTATCTCATTGTAACATTTACTTAAAATGAATGCAGGGAATCACATCTGGATTCTTTTAATTGCTGAAATGAACATTATGATGGCTGGGATATTTTGTGGTCCTTGTAAAATCAGTCTCTCTTGCCAGTTTGTACACAAAAAATTTTCCATGTGTACCTCTAAGATTGGTACGTGTGTAACTGAACCTGGACACAGACTCCAGGCGTGTTCCACAGTGTAGCCTCTAGCAACTCATACCATGGCAGGGCTGGGGCTGGGAAAGACAAAGCCCACCTGGATTTGCATCAGGCGAGGGATGTGAAGGGCAACAAGAAGGGCTTCTGCAAGTGTACCATCAGGGAAAACGTGGGTCTGCTGCTGAATGAGGCGGTGCATCTGGTGACAGAGGACACAGAGAAGGCCAAGGTAGTTGGTGTCCTTTTTGGCTCAGTCTCTACCGGTAAAACCAACCTTCAGCAATCCCAGGTTCCTGAGTCCAGTGAGGAAGTCTGAAGCAATGAAGACTCACCCTCTGAGGGTGTTAGGTTAGGTAACACTTAAATAAATTGGATGTACCCAAGTCCACAGGAGCTGATGGGATCCACTCACAAGGGAGCTAGCTGATACCACTGCAAGGCCATTCTCAATTATCTTTGAAAGGTCATGGCTGTTGGGGGAGGTTCCTGAGGACTGAAATCAAGCAAATGTGGCTCATATCTTCAAGGAGGGCAAAAAGGAGGATCTGAGAAATTATAGGCCGGTCAGCTTCACCTTGATCCCAGGGAAAGCGATGGAACAAATAATCCTGGAAACCATTTCCAAGCATGCTAAGGACAGAAGGTGACTGGGGGTGGTCAGCATTGATTTATGAAGGGAGGAAGTAATCCCTGACAAACCTGGTAGCCTTCTATAATGAGAGGTGATGTTGCAGCAGATCTGGATTATCTTGACTTTGGTAAGACTTCTGACACTGTCTCATATAACATCCTTACAGGCAAACTGATGAAGTACGGTCCTAGATGAGTGGACAGGGAGGTGGACTGGAAACTGGCTGAACTGCTGTGCTCAGTGTCTTGTGATCAGCAGTATGAGGTCCAACTGAAGGCCTGTCACCAGTGGTGTACCCAAGAAACCAGTAAAGGAGACAAATACGGTTTAACATTTTCCTTAATGACCAGGATGAGGCTATGTTACCTTTTACGTTGTTAATCCTGTTTGACCTGATTTAAGATGGATATACTTGAACTCCTTAACTATTTGCCAGGGTGTCATAATTCTCAGTAAACATTTCAATTGTGTGAAAGATTGGCTATTAAAAGACTTTATAGTAAAGAAAATGTAGAATTTATAAACAAAAGTTACATTATCCATCTCACTGGTTTGTATGACAGAAAAGAATTTGTGGAGAACCATAGGGTATTCAACAACAATCCAACAGCAGGGAAGAGCTGAAGAATATTCTTTTTCCATAGAGATTTATGCTGATTTGTAGAATTTTAAATCCAGTTTTATTAATGCCTTCCCACTCTCAGTAGGAAATACTCAGAACATATGTGGAAACTGTCTTATGAAACAAGATTTCATTTTAATAATGTGGATATTATTGTACAGCTACTCAGACATAAAGAGAATGAATTGTACCTCATGGGTCTCTTGAAATCAGTATGGAGTCTCCAGACCAGCTCAGTGGCTTAGTTGAACTTGGTGCAGGAATTTTCTACCTCTCCTCCATGGGGACAGTGCTAATTGCACTTCTTCAATAGGTCTCATGGTTGTGATCCACTTTATTTTTTGTGGTAGGCAGTTTAAGAATTGCTGTACAGCATGCTGGTCTCTAACGGTGACCGAAAGCAGAAGCCTGGGGAAGAATATAATAATAGGGTTAATATATCGTGATACTTGCACTCAATCATCTTTCAGTCTCTAACAAGTTGTTATTCAAGGAATTCTTGAGTTGTAGATACCTTCTATGTATTTAGAAACTGTCAGTGGATTTCCCTTATGTTGGTTTGTCCAGTATTTCCTTGAGCCTATGCAGGCTTCGGGTACTCCCACAGTTCAGTTGGTTAGGAGTATCAGAGGACTAGAGATGACACAGCTGTTCTTTCATGTATTTTGTCTGCTGGAGGTTGATGGGAAGGATTGGTCTGATCACTGAACAGTGCCATTTCCGTCTGCACAGAAGGGCTGGTTAGGGCAGACCTTAAAATCAGAGCAGTTAGAAAAGCTTTTTTTTAATTGGTTTTTTTGTTGTTGTTTTGTGCTTTTCCACAGTGACATTCTTCCTCCTTGCAGAAACAATAAACACACCTTCAAGTGTTCCACAACAGCCACAAGTGCACATACAGGAGTTGGCTTAACACAGACGTAGCTTACACACTGCCTACCTTCTGTATGATGATGAAGGGGTGGGCTTTTAGCCTTTTATGTATGCTCACTTGAGCCTCAGCACATCTCCTTTTGAGACCAGGGGGAAAAGGAACCCTAAGTCTTACACTGTGTACAGGGAATGGAACATTCAACTTTAGCTGCTACAATATCTTCACTTACCTAGTCACCCAGTCTCCTCTTAGAGCCAAAGGAGGAAAATAGTCATCTCACCTGAACGATTGTAAATATTGATATTAAAATGAGACAAAACATGTCCTAATAGGTACTTCATAAAATGATTCATCTCTGCTTAACATAGACATATAAAATAAGTTACATGAACTGCCTATTTCTCTCCGTTGACTGTAGAGGGAGATGAGTTCTACCTTGTATGTTTTCAGGAATTTGTTTGTGTTCTTTCAAATCTAAATTTGGTTGCATGAGACTGGTCTGTTACTGCCTGAAGGCAGTAGTAGCCTCGGTGACTAAGCCCACAGTCCTAGAACTGCCTCGCAATGCTTGAGTCCTATAGGGAAAGATTCCCCTAAGACACTGCAAGAACTCCCAGAAGTGAGGGCAGTAGGTGATGCTGGGAGGAGGTACAGGGTGTGTGGTTAATGTGCCAGAGGTCTTTCACTTGCCTGACCTGCTGACAGAACAGAGGCAAAATAGAAAGCCTGCTATGAAGCACCCTGCCTTTGCAGGATGCTGGCAGAAAAGCTGCCTTGGTTAGAGGTGGTCTGGCACTAGTTCAGAACCACCATGGCAAAATTATTGAATGCCAGGAGAAGAATCGGAGGCTTGTTAGTTTTATGCAAATCCCAGAATTCCTGTAGCTTCTGTCATGTATTAGAAAGTACACAATGCAAAAGGACACAGAGTGTGGAGCTGAGCAGCAAAGTGGATCTCCATGGGTTATCTTCACTTCATTCAAACTAGTACAGCCTATCTGAATGCAATAATTATGTCATTAATGGCATAAGAAAAGTTGCAGAGATACAGCGAAGCGGCCACATACACAGAACACAAATTACACACACAATGTGCAGCATGCTGGGTAGATGCAAAGTCTTGTAGCACTGACAGCTAATGGTAAAAGAAAACCAGAGAGACATAAATTAAGTGTGCAAAGAGTTTACTTGGTCATCTCCTATCTGTCCATCTGCCAGGACTTCAGAAGTTTCCTTGTAGGAGTGAAAAAGGCTTTGGTTTTAAGCTCCTTTAAAGAAAAATAAAAAGGCGAATTTTGAAAACAAAGCTG
Organism: Actenoides lindsayi; assembly: GCA_025331215.1. Taxonomy (NCBI): domain Eukaryota; kingdom Metazoa; phylum Chordata; class Aves; order Coraciiformes; family Alcedinidae; genus Actenoides; species Actenoides lindsayi. The sequence continues at coordinate 7,730 of WTSP01022412.1, read as the reverse complement.
CTTTTCACAGCAAAGCTTAGAGGATATTGGTGAACAACACGAGCCATTTAGATCAAGTTGTTTGTGCTGTGCTTGTTACACCTATGTAGTTGAACTGCATTAGTGATTTTTGTTTTTCTTGCAAGGAATTCAGTGCACACAGGGCTTGGTCTGTCTCATCACCTGCAGAGAGTGTGTGTGTGTGTGTGTGTGTGTGTGCAGGTGCATGCACGCTGCTGGGCAGTGCAAAGGCACTCTTGACTTCTGCGTGCCTCCAGCTCCCTAGGTTCGTGTCTAAAGTGGGTCTGTTGCTGGTTCAACAACTTTGATAAGATGCACAAATGCTGAGCATGGAGCCAGGACCACGCTTTCTGTACCACCTTGGATGAAGTTACAGAGAACCTGGAGGTGACATTTGGGATCTTTTCTGTTTAAGTCTTGTGTAATTCATCACCAAGACTGTCTGTAAGCTACAGGCAGCCGGGGTCTGCTCTGTGTCCAGTGGAGCAGAAGCACACCTCCTGAAATGGAGAATGGCTGTCGTCTTTTCCACTGCCCTTCACCTTCACCAGTCGCTGTACGCCTGCTGCATCACAAGCTTTGAGTTGACACCGTTGCGTAGCGTACGTAGAGTATCTGTAGAGAAAATCGGTAGTAACCAAAGATTCCATATGTAAGCAACTTAAAAATAGACCTGAAGGTTTATTTTGCCTTATCTTAATGTTCAGAAGAAGGCATTCTTTTATAGCCAAGTTTATTTTAGAATGACAAAATATTTGTGGCAAGTTACTAGTGCCAGATTTGTACAGTGACTTGGTGGCTCAGGCATCTTTTTTAGAATAGATTCATTTCCCAGTACGATATGGCTATGAGTCAGTTTGCCAGAACACTTTGGAGCTGTTAGAATTCTCACAGAGCTTCGAAGATAGTTTTACTAACATTTTTTTTATCCTTTTCATATATCTATTAAGTTAAACACTTCTCATGCTTACTTTTTTTGCAGGCACAGCAGCAACCCTGCTTATTATAGCAACAGAACTTCAACAAACTTTATGCTTGTTTTTTAAAAATGAGCAAAACTAACATGTGAGTGCTGTGCTGAGCCAACACACATTGAACTCAAGCCTTTCATATTTCATGAGACTTTAGCGAAGACTATTATATTGAAAATCAGGCCTGGGTATCTAACTCTGTAGTTTCAAATCTGCTGGTTCCAGAGATGGAACCTAAATACAAAATACAGGTGCAGGTGTCCTGATTCTTATGTTCTCTTTCCAAAGTTCACAGCTTTGTCAACATGCGACAGTATAACTGAGTGAATAAGATTTTACCAGCCCATAGCTGTAAATAACAGGATGGTGGTCAAGCAAGGTTTACTCATTCCTCCACTCCTCCCTGTAGGTTGCCCTGTCATCAGAGGCGACTTTACACAAGCAGTGTGCTGTGTGTAAGGTCCCATTGGTGTTACTCTGTTCTCACACTAGTTATTTTTCCGGACCCTTTTCTTAGAAAGAAAAGCAACAGCGAGTTACAAAATGAAAAAAATGAAAACAAAAATATCCAGCTTCTTGTAGTTTAAAAGAACTCCAACAACCTTGCTCAGGCAGCAGTAGAGTGGAGGAGCTCAGCTGGTTTACCTGACAGTAGCCGCTTGCTGTAATGCAAGCCATGTTTCTTTTGTCTCCCTGCAATAAGTACCTTCTAGAATGGATATGAAAAGTAATAGGGAATTGTACGATTTAATGGTGACCCTGGGTGCCATGCTTTGAACAGACCTGTGTTGTCTGTGTTGTCAGCTGTCAGGAGTGGGGCTCTCTTCAGTCATCAAAGCATTTAGCAGAGTTTACAGTCCCCTGTTTACATTACTGGCCAGTACTTTACTCTCCTGAATACAGTTTAACTATTCCACCATCCCCGTGATGAGTATTCTTTTCGGCAGCAGCAGTCCTCACAGCCTCGGAACATTGTTTTTGGACACAAACATACACAAGTTATTAGAACACAAGATCAAAGGAGGTGTCCCACTGTCTTCCTTTCAATGCTCCCATTGTGTTTGTATGCTGAAGCCTGCTAGAGAGTTAGAACCCGAGAAGGGGGAGAAGGGGGGAGGAAACCTTTGTACAAAGGTACTTGTCACCGAGAGAAGCCCATAAAAGATGATGTGAGAAAAGACACCAGGTGGAGTATAAACCACCCTTATTGTTAAGAAATGCAAATAAAAATCCTCTCCTATATTAAAACTTTCTTACTTGTCATTTCTTAGATGCTAAAGGAAAGGTTCTGATTATTGAAGTCATGGCACTACTTTTTACTTTGCTTCTTTTCTTTTTATGTGTAGCACACTGTACATGATGTTGGCAAAAGTTATTTTTCCTCTTTCCCTGAATATTGTTATAGTTGTAAGCAAATTTCATCTCAGCAAAATATCCACTAGAAAAAACTCTCAGAAAAATCACACTTCAAAATGTCTCAAGGATTGTCTTTTTTATGAAGGACATCCACAGTGTTTTGGATTTGTAAATAAACTGCAAGTTCATTTTATTTGGATAGGAACTGTGTTTTCCTCGGGGAAACTTTGACAGAAAAATTCCTGGTAATTCTGTATGACCTTTGAATTCTTTCTGGTGGATCTGCATTCAGATTCCAAACAAACAGATTCTAGATCCAATGGCCATTAAAATCTACTGGAAAAGCCACTTGCTTCTAAATTGCTGGGAAAGCCTTGGTCCAGCTTCCTTGGCTATAGAGATATACACATGGTAGCAAGAGTGTCTCACTTGTTTTTAGGTACCATCTTTTGGTTTTTTCACCTTTCCACTTTTCTGATGAGCTGAAATCTAGATTATTGAGTTGGCTATGCAAACTTGGGAAAAAAGTTGCATGAGAAAACAGGTGACAATTAGCAGTTCACAACCACAGAGCATTTTGAACTGAGAAGTCCTCCAGCTGCTCCAAAACTCAGGCCTTCCCTGAAGGCAGTTGCTGATGTGGGCTTTCAGAGGTAGTGAGAACAAAGGTCAAACTGGCATGGGCCTGTATTATTCTCATCATGGTTTCTTCTGGTTTAAGATTTCTTGAATTCATTTCCCTGAATACGACGCAAAGAAGATGTGCTGCTCCCTGAAAAGGAGTATTTTAATGGAGGCAGTACAAAGGACAGCTGGCTGTCTCACGGTGGCCCTTGTGGGAAGCAGCTCGTCTGCTGAATCAGCACTTATCAGTCAGAACTACCAACCCTTAAACCCTCTGGGTGATGAGTTTTCTTGGCTTTGAAGAGAGGTGAAAGAGAAAACACTCTGACCATGGAAAGTATATCCACTGGAGTATGGAGGCATAGTGTTTTAACGGTCTGGGACTATGAAGCTTGCCAGGTGATCATCACAGGTTCTCTGAAGAAGGCCTGGAAAAATTTCTTATGAGCATGTGCAATACCTGGCACGGTTACATAGAAGGGCAAGTGATGTAGTGAATGTGCTCATTTGTGATAGACATCTTTGTGCTTCACAGACACTGTTTGAACTTGCTGATCAGTCTCTCTTACCCCCTAGGGTCAGGGCAGCTGCTGACATCCTAAAAAAACCAAAGAAAACCTGTGAAGCAAGTAGGTTTGGAGTTGAAAGGATGCCACAGTGCAGACTCATGCCAAAGCTTTGAGGCAATAAGCCAAGGCTGCAAAGTTGCAAAAGCTAGTAGGTGCTGACGTGCCAGATTGCAAGAATGCCTGAGGCAAAAGTGCTGGAAAAACTGCCAAGACCATAGGTACCAAAAAGCTAAAACAGTGTCTTGTGACAGGCATCCCATTTGTGTGTGTTGGGAACGAGTGATCAAAGCACTCATATGGTCACCAAAACAGAATGTAGATGTTATTAAAAGGATCAGTCATACCTGCAAGAGCAGGATTGTGACCTGAAATGCATCAGCAGGATGGTAATTGGAGCAATTGCTGAAGAGTTATTATTGCTGTGGGCAGTTCTTTGTTGGTGGAGAGAAAGGGGATTGATTGGAAGGTGGTTGAAATGGAGACTGGTTTGTGATTTTGAGAGTGATGAAGTTCAAAATTCTGTATCAGCTGGATCCTGGAAATCTGAAGAGCTTAGATATACTTCAGATTGTCCCTGACAATGGTGCAGCACAGTTTGCACTTCTTAGTGCCTCTGTGTGCACAATTTTTTGAGAATGACATGTTTTTCTCCACCTCGAAAAGCACAGTTCAACACTCACTTCTGTGGAGACAGTCTAGTGTGATCTGTGTGCCACTTCCAGGTGGAAAAGAACAGCACTGTCTGAGACCTTGGGAGGCCTATGCCAGACTTATTTCCTCTTCAGCTGGATGGGAACATGACAGTAGAGGGTAAGAAAAGGAAGGAGATAGAGCTGAAGAACTGGAAAGCAGTATCCTACCACTTACCCCATTACCCAGACAGGAAAATCAGTGTGATACTTTCATCTGTCACATGTGTTTGCCCTCCTCCCTCTGCTCCTCCTTGTAGGAAAGAGCAGCCCTTGGAGGGGGTGCATTGCCGCTGTCCTTCTTGGGATGCCAAGCACAGCCCCATTTTGCCGTGGGGGTCAGTGGCTCTGGCATGTGGCTTGTGTGCTGTGCAGGGCTGGGCCTTCTCCACTGGCCCTGTGGACTTCCTTGAGTGTGTCAGCAAAGCCTGCGTGGCGGGGAGGTGAGTCCCATCAGCTACTGTGTTTGCTGTGATAGGCTACATCTGTAGGTCCGTGTCTTATGTGAGCTCTGACTACATTTCCCCCTCTAAAGCCAGGTATACCATTAGTGTGGAGCGTAGCATTTCTACCCTGGCCTCTAAACAAGTGTTTTTAGGGCACTTGCTTTCACGCAGCCTTATACCGTGTTTGGTTATCTTTAGGTATGTGTGGAATCTGAACTTTTATAATGCTGGTTTCCTTTACCATATGCTAGGCTAGCCTTTATTTTTGCCTGCTGTTCTGTAGCTAATACACAAATGCAGAATCAAAGTAGACATGTTGGTTCTACTGATATCATTGCACAGGAGTACTCCACTCTTTGTCGGGACATAGGAACAACCATCACTGGTACACGCAGGCTTCTCAATCTAACTGATGATGTAACTCTTGCTATTGCAAGTATTGTCATTAATTTTACTAACTGCTGAATATTGAAACTTAATCCCTGGAGTAGACTTATTCACTTGTTCCTTGGCTAAGATACATTTATTTCCTATCATCAACTACTTTATAGCATAATAAGGTTCAAAAGGGTTTTCCATCCTCTGAAAATGTAGAGCGTAGTCAGCACTAATGAAAGGGCAATGAATAATATGCTACAGCATGGCTTTCAAACTTCAAGAATTCCACTGGGGTCACTGGGGTGAATTAGAGACCCTTTAATCAGTAGTACAGTTTTATGAATGGTGTACTTTACTCTGATATTTTACTAGACGTCACTACTTAACACACTTCTGGCTCCATGGAAGGAAAAACAAAAGGCTTTGTGTGCTTTGAGGTCCCTGTAGTTTTGAGAATCATAATTCTATTGAGTCAAATCCTCAGGTCCCTGTTAAGTTGTTACACCATGCTAAATCCTCCTGAAATCAGCTGAAATTTGTCTGAGCAAATAAGAGTATCAAGATTTGGCCCTTTAAGAGTAGTTAAAACTTTCTCCCAGGTGGAGGAAGAAATAGTTGCAGTTGTGGTTCCTACTCAATGTGATGTAACCATCTTGTACCCGAGGAACTTCTGCGCCCAAGCACTGCAGTTATCAATCCCATTGTGCGCTGAGTCAGTTACTGACATTTGGGATTCTTTTGTCAGATTTGCTCTCCTGTGAAAACCTTGTTTTGCAGGGTACGGCATTGCCTGTAACTCCAAAGGGCTTGCTTTAAACTCCAACAAACGGTGCGTGTGTGAAAGCAGTACCGCGCTACAGCACGGCCCTTCGTCTCTCTAACTGGGACACAAGTGGACCTCTGTGATCTGCTGTGAAAGCAAGGGCTTCTTCTCCCAGTCACTCGTCAGACTGCTGAACTCGTGACATTTCCATGGCCTTATATTGTTCCCAAGAGCTGAACGATGGGAGCACCATTTCACAAAGTAGATCAATAAATCCGTGCTATTTGGGGGGCACTTCCACTAAGGTGTTCTCTGTTTCTCATCAACAGTGAAGACAAGTGATATCCCAAATCAAAAATTTTCTGATGAAGTTTGAAAAAGGTACTTGAGTATATGACAAGCTGGGGAGAAAATAAAACTGGTATTACAGTTTGGAATTTATTATCATGCTTCAGAGAGTTTTTACAAGTTTTCACAGCCTAGGTGAGACTTATGCCCCAAGGAGTCTGCTTCATCTAAATCACTTTCTTCCCCTCTTTCTCCTCCCCAAAACAAGAGGCAATCTTCAAAGGAACAAATATGTCACTTTAAATACACAACGTAAAAAATGGGCCAAATAAATTATTAAAATACATAAAAAAGAATCACAAAGATGCATGTTATTAGCTATTTGACAAGCAATTGATGCCGTTGCAATGGCTGCGTTTCACAAGTGTTTTCTTTGCTAGACAGATAAATAGTTGAAATAATGTGAGAAAAGACTTTGCAGTCACCCAAAGAACAATTTGGCTTTAAATGGTTCATTTAATGGCTTTTCACTGGCTGTGCTGCTCAGTCGTTTCAAACCAGACCTTCACCACATCCATGTGCTTTGGAATTCCTTCTAAAAATGAGCTCCAAGCTTGACCCTCCTCTCCCCGTCCCAATTCCCCGCAGAAGTGTTACTACATATGCTTTGAATCTTTTTTTTCAGATGAGCTCCCAAGTCTAACTCCTTCCTCCCTTGTGCTTGAAACGTATGGATTTGAAAGCACAGATGTGGCCTTGAAGTTTTTGGACCGGGCCCATCTGGGTCAATCCCTACATAGTTTGACTAGTAGTTTCTTGAGCAGAATTCTCAGAAGCCTTCATTTTTTCTTGTTCTGAATCTACTACGCGCTCCCTTTTATCTCTTCTAGTTGAACTACAAGGATCTCAAGGGAGATGTGATTTTCATAAACAGAAAAATAATGACCAGCCAGAGGAAGGAAACAAATTTTTAATGACTGTGAGAATTGTCTGTATGAAACGGCAAGTTTCCTTTTAGTTTATCCTATGTGTAAAAAATATACCATACATAAACTGGAGAAGAGGGAAAGATTCTTTTAACATCTTACCTACGCAATTTTAAAGAGCTGACGGAGACTTTGTTCTCCTGCTGCTAACATTTTGAATCAGTAAGGAAGGGTTCCACATCTGACCCTGAAAAATGCATTTTTAGCATTAACGGTCACTTCAGTAGGACAGCTCGTGTGCGCAGAGATGACCGTGAAAAACAGTTTGCAGGACTAAGTCAATGGAACAACTGCTTTTCCAGACACGCTGGCCTCCTTCGCAACCAAGGCACCACTAACTGGGGACACACGGGGTTGCGGAACGCTGCCATCACCGCCCCCGAGTACCAGGGGTGACGGAAGGCGGTTTGCGAGCATCACCAAAGGCGCGTGGGGTGTCCAGCGTCTGGATCCCTCCCGCATCCCTGACGGAGCGGCCGAGCGGCAGAGTCGCTGCCGGAAGGGAGACCCGTCGGCCCACGGGGGAAAGCTGGCTCTCCGCGAGTACAGCGGGCAGGCCCCCGGGGGCGCGCACAGGGCACCCCGCGGATGTCCGCGCAGGGCGGGGCGGCCCCCGGAGCCCCGGGCGGGGCAGGGGCAGCGGCAGCGGCAGCGGCCGGC
>WTSP01022410.1:0-17851 GCA_025331215.1 Actenoides lindsayi | reverse complement strand
ACCACCACCGGGGGGGGGTGGGAGGAGAGGTGAGGAGTGGGCGCGAGGGAGTAGATGGGGGGGGGGGGGGGGGCGGGGCCCACGGGGGGGGGGGGGGTGGGGGGGGGGGGGGGGGGTGGGGGGAAGTGTCCCGCCGCCTCCGCCCCTCGCCGCACACCCACCTTGTCCCAGCTCAGCCACTGCCACACCGCCTTGTCCAGCTGCGCGTCGCCGGTGCTGTGGGTGATGAGCACGTTGGAGTTGACGTCCCCGGGGGCTCCGCAATCGCCCATGTCGCCGTTTCAGCCGGGGTCGCGGGTGGTGGAAGAGGAGGGACAACGACAGCGGCTTCGCTCACTTCACTTCGCGACGCCTGCCGCGGCCCCGCGCATCGCCTGAGGCAGGGAGGGAGAAGAGGGAGGGGAAGAGCGGGAGGAAGGCGGGACGGTGCCGCGGGGGAGGAGGCGGAGGCGGCGGCAGCCGCTATTTACCTCAGCGACAAGGCGAGTAACGGGCAACCGCCGCCTCGGCCGGCAACGGTCGGAGCGCACGCGGGCCCGCCCCCGCCGCCTCTCGACAACAACCGCGGCCCCGCCCTCTCGCCGCGGCCCAGCCAATCCCGCCTCGCCAACCCCCTCATCGGAGGGGCGGGGTGTCCCTCTCCCCTCCACCTCCCCACCTCCGCCGCAATGCACGACGGGAAGTGTAGTCCAGGAACCGCCCGCGGGCCGCAGAAGGCCGGGGATAGGAGGAAGAGGGGAAACTACAACTCCCGGTAGGCTTCGCGGCGCGCCTTTATCCGCCTCTGGGTGGTGGACGGGGCTGGGGGAACTACGGATTTGCTTCGTTGAGGCCGGCCTTGCGTCTCCCTACCCGTAGGCGGTCTGGTAGTTGTGTTTCCTCCTCAGGAGTCCCGGCTCTGCGCTGCCCCTGGGTGGTGGTGCCGGCCCCACGGGCGGGCGGCCGTTGGTGATCAGTGTCACCCAGTGCTTGGCCCTCGGGAGATCTGAGCGGGGTCGGGCTGGAGGCAGCGAGGGCTGAGTGAGGGCTCCTTCCTTTTGCTTGATGCAAATCAGAATGTGCAGTGTATCTCTAATCACCCCTTAAACAGGTGCTCCCTGCTTCCTGGGCGAGCTAGGTGAGGAAAAGCCAAAAACCTCCCAGGTTGTGCCTCTCCTTCAGCCCTCGAGGCAGACTTCAGCACTGCCAGGTGACTCAACCATTCCCTCCGAAAGGGTAATGGAAATGCTCTTGCCTCAGCTGACAGGCTCGTTGTTCAGAAGCATTTTCAGGTGGGTGGGCTTACGCAGCAATTCGTAGGATTCATAGAATGGTCTGGGTTGGAAGAGACCTTTCAAGGTCATCTAATCCAAACCCCCTGCAGGGACACCTGCAACTAGAGCAGGTTGCTCAGAGCCCCAGCCAACCTCACCTGGAATGTTGCCAGGGATGGGGTATCGACCACCTCCCTGGGCAACCTGGGCCAGGGTCTCACCACCCTCAGTGTCAAAAATTTCTTCCTTCTCTCTGGTCTAAATCTTCCTCTTTTAGTTTAAAACCATCACCCCCTGTCCTGTCGCGACAGGTCCCACTACGAAGATTGTCCCCATCTTTCTGACAGGCCCCCTGAATACTGTAAGGCCACAAGGAGGGCTCAGATTCAGTTGCCATTAGGAGGAGAAATGTAACCCACATCTTCCCTTTCCAGGCTGCATCAGATCTAATTGAATTGCCTGTCCACAAGCAGAAGGCTGTGGCAGTGACCACATCCCGCAGGACATCCTCATCCCACAGACCATCCTCATTCTACAAAGCATCCTCTTCCCAACAGAGCATCCCGCTGCACATCCTCACAGAGGTTGCCATAGTGACAGCAAGCACTGCAGAGAGATGCAAGGCTTTGGGAAGATGGGCAGAGGGCAGTGGGATTGCTGCCCAGGGAATGCTGCATGTGAAGGGAGCTACAAAATGCCAGGTTAGAAGCGGCACAGGATCCCGTGGGAGAGGTGGAAAGAGAGACTGGAGGGACAGGAAGGTGCAGCGGAGGGATAACAAAAGTGCAGGAAGGCAGTTTGAGTACCCAAGCAGCAGAGCAAAGGATATTGTTGAAAATAGTAAGTATAGAAGGAAATGTTCCATCATAAGAAAGCTTAGAAATCTCAGTTTAATGTCTCTTCCCTTCAAAGCTCTCCAGTCAGAGTCTGCAAATGACCTCTTGGCTGCAGAAACAAACAAATCATCTGGTGCAGAGGTTGAACTTGGGTGTGGAGAAATGAACCCTTAAATTGGTCTATTACAGTAAATTACTGATAGAAGTCAAGAGAAGATAAAGATAGGGAGGAAGTAAGTCAACTAAGTCTTCTGTTACCACAAAAGAACTCTCCTAAGGTTGTTTCTCACATAGAAGGAGAAGAAGGATCTGGACACTGATAGAGTAAGGAACAGTAAGTGACTGGGAGACATGACTGGATCTGGGGCATCCATCCTTTGGTACTCATGCTTGGAGGAGTGAACCTGTGGGGCAGTAGGGAAGGGCCCTATGAACAGAGCTGTCAAGGGCCTTGCAGGACCATCAGCCAGGGGTGACCCTGCCGGACCAACAGAAGAGCAGGACTATCACAGCTCCACACTTCGCACCAGCTCTGGCTTCACCCCATGAACTTCTGTACCCAATGCCACCCACCCCCCATGTTGTTTCCTCTCCTTTTCTTATTTTTTCTCTTTCTCCTACATCTCCACATAAAGAGTGGGCATCCGTAGCATCGCTGAAGCCATCCTAAGCCCAGAAGGCTGATTAAAACCGCATCCCAGACAGCCAGGTGTTGGCACATTTCTTCAGATCTCAGAATAGCTCACAAGGGCAGCTCCTGCAGTGAATTTGCACCTGAGAGTCAGCATGAGGCACACCACCTGCTTTTCATAACTTTGATGTTTTTCCTCCTTCTCCTTTGTGTTTTGTCCTCAAGGAAAGAATTCCAGAGCCCAGTATAACAGGAGCTCCAGCCCATAAAACCTTTGTTTCCCTCCTCCAGCCCTGAAATAAAAGGACAGCCCTGTTAAATAACTCTCCAAAGAATGTTTCTTACAAGAACTCTGTAGCTATTTGGAAAGGCAGTGAGAGATGTTGAAATGGAACTTCATACTTCAAATGCTTCAACTGAAGCATTGGTATGAGGTTCAACAACAGCAACTGCCAGATCATGCGCTTGGGTCACAATAACCCCCTGCAACACTCCAGGCTGCAGCAGAGTGACCAGAAACTGCCTGGAGGAAAAGGACCTGGGGGAGTTGGTCAAGAACCAGATGAAGATGAGCCAGCATGTGACCAGGTGGCCAAGAAGGCCACCAGTATCTTGGTTTGGATCAGCACTAGTGTGGCCAGCAGGATTAGGGCATGGATCATCCCCTGACCTGGGCGCTGGGGAGGCCACACCTCAAATCCTGGATTCAGTTTTGGGCCCCTCACTACAAGAAGATCCTCGAAGGGCTGGAGCATGTCCAGAGAAGGTCAACGATGCTGGGGAAGGGTCTACAGCACAAGTGTTGTGAGGAGTGGCTGAGGGACCTGGGGTTGTTGAGCCTGGAGAAAAGGAGGCTCAGGTGAGATCTTACTCTCCACAACTCCCTGCAAGGAGGTTGGAGCCAGGTGTGGGTTGGTCTCTTCTCCCAAGGAACAGGCAACAGGACAAGAGGAAATGGTCTCAAGTTGCACCAGAGGAGGTTTAGGTTAGACAGGAGGAACAATTTCTTCTGTGAAAGGGTTGTCAAGGCCTGTCCTAGGCTGCCCAGGGCACTGGTGGAGTCCCCATCCCTGGAGAGGTTTCAAAGCCATGGAGCTGTGGTGCTGAGGGCCATGGTTTAGTGGTGACCTGGCAGTGCTGGGTTAAAGGTTGGACTCAATGATCTGAAAGGTCTCTTGCAATCAAAATGATTCCATGATTATGTGATTCTAATTCGTGCCTCCTTTCCACACACACACACACACGCTCACTTAAATGTCTAAATTATTCTGAATGGTGATTTTTTTGCCATCAGAGCAGGCGGGTTCTTTCTGCCCATGAAACCTTGAACCTCAGTAAGTAGTTTCACAGAAGGCAGTGGTGGCCATGTTCACACCCAGCGTTATCAACGCTCAGCTACATAGCTATGATTAAAAGTGGGATTTTCCCTTTAGGTCACTAGCTAGGAGCGTTACCATCCTCTCAGTTGTCAATTCTCCTCCATGACTATTTCCCTGGAGAACAGATAAAACAGCCTCGTAGAGGATAAAAGTCTCCACCAGTTATTTCTTTACCAGGAATAAGTGCAGCGTGGAGGATTTGAGACTTCTCAGGGTCTCGCAGGTCAGAGTGACGATCTGGCTTCCAAATATTTCCCTGTGAGAGGCTTTTGGTTAGTTAGCTTCAAGGCACCACAGGGCATAGAGCAGCTGCCAGGCAGCCAGAGCCTCTCCAGAGCAGGGCAATCAGAGCAAAAGAGTAGAGGTGATATGGCTTAGATTGCACTCTTGCTGTGTTGGCCTGGAGAAAACAGTGACCACACAGGAGGTGCCAACTAAGTCCAGTGTCTTTGAGGGCTTATCAGCCACCAGCAAACTTTTGAAACCTGTTGCTACAGAGAAGTTAAACTGAGCCCCATCTGCTTTCATGCTGTTGCAGAGAGCACTAGTCAAAGAAGCTGGCATGAGTAGAGGCTGTGCAGCTCTGGGGCCCAGCACTTCACGGGCACTTTGGGGTGATTGCAGAACAGAGCCTCCCGCTACTCGCCAGTTGCCATCTCTATTTTCATCTCTTACTAATGAGAAAATCTCCAGTCCTTATGGCCGTGGAGGAAAGCCAGAAAACCAGAAATTAATCTGCAAGTGAAGGAAAGCCAATGTTTTGAAGCTTTCACCCCTGTGAATCATTTCTCCTAATTGAGGCACAGCGTGCTCAGACCAAACTGAGCAGCAGCAAATGCTCTGGGGACTAAAAGCCATGGGAGAGGCCACGTTGCCAGGAATAAGAGCCAGGCTGGCAGGAGAAGGGCTGACAGGCTGCTGGCAGCCGGCGGCTTGTGTGCTGGGTGCTGCCAGAGCCAGCGGGGACTGTGGCGGGGCTCAGCTGGGGGCAGTGACTTCTTCCTAACCCAAATGAGCCTGTGCATCCACACATGCACGTGTATGACTGCGTGTGCATGTCACTCCTGCTTTCAGGGAAAGGCCCTTTTCTCTGTGCTGCTGTTATGAAATCCAGAGTTCCCGCATGGAGCATTTTCTTCCCCCTCCAGGGTTGTCAAGGCCTGTCCCAGGCTGCCCAGAGCATTGGTGGAATCCCCATCCCAGGAGGGGTTTCAAAGCCATGGAGATGTGGTGCTGAGGGACATGGTTTAGTGGTGACCTGGCAGTGCTGGGTTAACAGTTGGGCTTGATGATCTTCAAGGTCTCTTCCAACCAGAACATTTCAGTGATTCATGATTCTACAATGGCTACTATGAAAAGTCAGGTAACTTCCTATGCCCCCAAAATGAGGGTTTTCTTCTAATGTAAACAAAATGATGTAAGTTAATAGAGACTCATTAATAACACATTGCTTCTGTCTGGGAATTGCAGTGATGCAACGTGGGGGCAAAGAGTGTTTCCATTCCTCTTTGTATGCTTCAAAGTGTCCGTTCGCCCAGCAGAGTTGGGTTTGCAGCATCTCAGTACCTGAACAATGACGCACAGATTTTTCTCTTAGTGATGTGTTTAACATTCTTTTTTTTCTGCAGAAGAAGGGCCATGATGTCACCTCCCATCAGAATGTAAAAGCATCTTTACAGTCACGTTAACATCCTCAGCAATCTGGTATTGCGGACCAAATCCTCACCTGCGACAAAACCCATTAGTTCTGTGGATGGCACAGCTCTGCCCAGCCCCGCGCCAGGAGTAAACCCAGCCAGTACAGCGTTTCCATGGCAATTCTACTGCACACAGTTTATTCCAGATTGCCTGCAAACAGCCCAGCACTCCCATGATATTCCAGGTTGGTTTTCTGCCCCTGGTTTCTCTGTGGTGAGCCGGGGTCATGCGGGCTTAACGCAGCTCATCCTTCCAGCTCGCTGCCGAGCCTCTCAGCAGGCACTGTGAGTGCCCTTGCTCTGCAGCACAGCTTTTGCTTTATTATTTATGTGTCCTGAACACCTTGTTCTCCTCTGCCTCTTGGGTTACAGCAGCTCCCGGCCTTTCATTTCCCTCTCTCTGAGTAGCCCATTGCCGGAAAGTCAGCGCAGTTCTAAACAAGGGCAAGAGATGACTTCGAGAGTGTGCTGCACGGGCTGAGGCGGGTGCCTTTTTGGGCCCAAATGTCATTTTTAATCTGATCTAGGGTCAAAGCAGGCAAAGTGCTTTGTCCTGAAGAAGCGCAGGCGCTCTGCGGGCAGAGCATGAAGGAAGGGAACAGGCTGGCAGGTGGGAAGAATGCAGCAGGGACCACTGAGAATAAAAAATGGCTTTCAAATTCTGCAGCTGCCTTGGCTTGGCGCTTCACAATGTCAGTCCTAGGAAGGCCTCATCCTGCACCCTCCAGTACATACAACACGCTCCTCAGCTTCGTCAGGAGTGTAACATCCTAAATACCTGCACTTTAAAAGCAGTAGGTAATGTGCAGCTGGAAAACCCTCTGCTGTCAGCCCAAAGGGAGGGCAGGGAACAGCTCTTCTCACCAGTGCTGCAGTCTCAGCTCTCCGGTTAGCGGGCCCCACCACAGCCGGCAAACGCAGATGGTGAGATCTTTCATAATAATCTATTTGGAGCCAAAACCATACCACTGATCCAATTCTGCCCACGAGCATGTGTCTGAGGCATCAGCCCTGAGCCAGCAAGCAGAGATGAACTCAGACTCATCACCTCTTCCCACCCTAATCCTTTGTTTTACCTGATAAAAAACATTTTATAGGCTCTAGACTTTTAATCTAATAGGGGTGACTGTATTTACCGAGGCTGGGTAGTGCAGTGGGTTAGTGAGCAAGGTGTAGGTGTGGGAAAGCCACACAGAGCATCCTCATCCCCAGCACCCCTCTGGAGCCGGCAATAATCCAGCTCTTCATGTCCTCCCTTTGCTCACGGCACAGGCTCCTTCCAGGGCTGCCGTTTCACTGAGGAGGAATTTCGTCACCTCCTGCTCGCTTAGGGACCCCTGGGATAGTTGCTTCAATCTCCAGCCCCCTCATATATCAATGCCCGTCCTTTACAAACCAGAAACCAAACGCAGACATGGTTATTTTTAATCCTCCCCTCTAGGTATTAATATCTCTGCAGAGCAGTTGGCCACCAGCCACGTCCATCTGCAGAAAAGAGATGGGTTGGGCCCATTTGCTCCAGTGAGAGAACAAGAAAGGTGTATGGATCAGGCTTTTCACCCCAAATCATGCCCTTGATTACTCCCAAAGTATGGGGTAAGTTGTGCAGAACTAAGAAAATGTATACTGAAAACTTTCTGCAAGGAGAGTACCTGAGATCCTGGGTGTCTGGGATTTCCTAATTGTCAGTAAAAATAAGCGATGCTTTGATCTTTATAAAGAAATGCTGCTTTTTCTTATCCGAGTTTGGTAAGAACCATGAACCATGGCGCAGGTTTTTGTAGGTACCCCCAGGGCAGTCAAGCTGAAATGAATGGCCCCGTGATCTCACAGTCCCAAGAGTTAGTTTTATAACCAGACTTACAATAGCGTAGCTATAGCTTATCACCAGCATGTGCGTATCGTCCTCCAGCTGGACTGACCCCAGGTCTCTCCTTCCCTTCACCTGGATGAGAACAGGGAAGGAAAAGGGAAAAAAAGGAGCAGAAAAAGGAGAGACAGACAGACCAACCTGTACTGCTGGAACAGCCATGGTGCAAAGGACCTTCTACTCTGCCCTAGTGAGGACATCTCTGGAATACTGGGTCCAGTCCTGGGCTCCCCAATTCAAGAGGGACCAAGAGCTACTGGAGAGAGTCCATCCGAGGGCTACAGACACAATGAGGGGAATAGATAGCATCTGGAAAAGCTGAGAGCCCTGGGGCTGTTTAGCCTGGAGAAGACTGAGAGGGGATCTGATCAGTGCTGATCAATTGCTAAAGGGTGGGGGTCAAGAGATTGTGGCCAGACTTGTCAATGGTGCCCAGTGACAGGACAAGGGGCACAAACTGGAACCCAGGAGGTTCTATCTGAACAGGAGGAAAAACTTTCATGTGAAGGTACCAGAGCATGGAACAGACTGCTCAGAGAGGTTGTGGAGTCTCCTTCTCTGGAGAGATTCCAAATGCACCTGGACAATGTGATCCTAGGCAACCCGCTCTGAATGAGATGATCTCCAGATGTCCCTTCCAGCCCCCACCATGATGGGATTCCGTGTGATTCTGTAATGTCACCGCTTGAAACCGCTCGTATTTCCATAGGGTTCTGCAGGGCTTTTGTCTGACACCTGCAGCACTGAGCCCCACAAACCTTGCACCTGTGCAGGCAGGACATGGATAGAGCTTCATGTCCAATTTCTTGTGGGTAGTGATTGCTGCCAATGCACAAACTGCCCTTCATCCCCTCCCCAGCTTTTCCATCCTTTGCTTTGTAGCACTTAGTTGCAGCTCTATGCATGGGACAAATAGAGCTTGTAAGGACACAGTAGCTAACAGTCATTTAATTAGAAAATAAACATCACTCCATGGTAT
The DNA here is from genome assembly GCA_025331215.1 of Actenoides lindsayi. Taxonomy (NCBI): domain Eukaryota; kingdom Metazoa; phylum Chordata; class Aves; order Coraciiformes; family Alcedinidae; genus Actenoides; species Actenoides lindsayi. The sequence continues at coordinate 9,206 of WTSP01022410.1, read as the reverse complement.
CTATGCATCAAAGCAATCTGCCACATCATGCTGCAGCATCTGCCCCAGACCACAGCATGCTCCAGCCAGCAAAATGAGCATAAAGTTTTAGAGAGGTAGAGGTCTGTTCTCCCAAGGCACAAGTGACAGGACAAGAGGAAATGCCTGGTGGGGTTTAGGTTGGACATAAGTTTGAATGTCTTCCCCACAAGGGTTGCCAAGGCCTGTGCCAGGCTGCCCAGGGCAGTGGTGGAGTCCCCATCCCTGGAAGGGTTTCAAAGGCATGCAGCTGTGGTGCTGAGAGACATGGTTTAGTGGTGTCCTGGCAGTGCTGGGTTAACAGCTGGACTCGATGATCTTGAAGGTCTCTTCCAACCAAAACAATTCTATGATTCTATAACCAGCAAAAACAGCTGATGGAGAGAGCAAGAGGGGCCTGGGGAAGTTACCCCAGGAAAGTAGAAGGGAACCCCCCACTGCAGTCCCTGCAGGATTTCCACTAAGCACTGCTCGCTGTCTTAGAGAAGCAGCTCCCCTTGAATACACCTTCTCTCCTCTCAGTCCTACTGTGCTGCATGTTCAGAACCAACACGCCAAAAGCAGACGGTGGCACCTCATGCTGTTAGCTAAACATTCACCAACAACCTGCTGGCACCACTCGGTGATACCATCGCTATCAGTCCCTGCACCGTCACCGTCTCACCTTGCACATTTCTTATCAAAATGCCCAGCCTCAAAGCAGTCCCAGGAACACGCCTCTGCAATTCCCGTTGCTCCAACAATCCTGCCACTGATTTACTAAGCCAAGGTCAGCCTGAACTTCCCCTACACATGATGTTTTGATATCTTTTTCTGAGTGCCAGGCAAACCACTGCAGATACCGTCTCACCCGTGATTCGTTGGTGCATGCCAAGGGAAAAAAACATCTTAAATAAATTGGCCTCCCATGTACCCTATTTTTTTCCTAGCTGCATTGCTTAAATCCCAGATGTAGTCAGCTACAATTCGCATGGTTGGATTTAGCCATTCAGCCAAGGCCAGTGCTTCCCCAGCTCTTCCCTTTGTGCACCTGACTGTCTCTCCTTGTTGGTAAAACAAACCGCATGAGTGTTACACACAAATCATCTGCTCCTGGGGCTGCAGCACAGGGAGTGAGGCCAGAGCCCCACTGGCTTTGACAAGGAATCTCTGAGCTCTGGGATGAGCACGTAATTAGTCATGAAATCCTTCCTCCCTCAGCTGAAACAAACCCATTTCAGGTGGTTCCTCAGCAGCCCAGTGCAAGCCCTTGCTGAGGTCATTAAGTGCACACCAGCCAGGCTGGAGCTGTGGGTCCCATAGGGACACCCAACCAGCCTGAAGCCTTGGGTCCCATGGGGACAAACCCGTATGCTGTGTCCCCGGAGATCCCAGGGTGCCCCGGGGAGGAAGCAGGTGCCTGTGGCACAGGGATCCTGAGGCAGCTGCCACAAGGTGGCACTGACACCTTGTCACCCGGTCCAGTGGAGTCCAGACTGAAGTGCCAGGTGGGGGTCACCCAGAGCATCCCCCAGCCCTGCCACAGGCTCTGGTCCGAATTTAACTGTCGGGATGGACAGGAGGAGCTACCCATGGATTGGAAATTGGGAGGATAATGATCACGGCAGGAGCTATGTCTTGCAGGAGGGTTTTTCCCCTGTAGGGTCTTCTGGATTAGGGAAAAGCAGCTTTTTTTTTTTTTTTTTTCAGTTTTTAAACCATGCCACCCTGTAATAGGGTTGTTCCACCTGGATCACAGCAGCAGGAGAGACTCTGGGGCCACCAAATCCATCCTAGTCACCCCCTCTCCTGAGAAGGCTTGTGGCCATGAGGAGAGGGAAGAAAACCACCTCACCAAGAGGTTTTGGGGTACCACACTCATTATTCAGCACACGTCCCACCATGGGGATCCCCAATCCTGTCCCCAGGGCGAGCAGCTTCTCTGTGTCTCATCCCGATTCAGGAGCCAGTATTAAAGGAGAACAGATGCCACGGAGGTGGAGAGAACCCGAGCGCGGTGGGGCTTCCACAAACCAACCTGGCAGGGTTGCTGGCTCACCTGGCCCTGTCTGGCCCGATTCCCCCGATTTATTTGCAGATAAAGGGTTTCTTTTCCTTTCCCAGCGTCGCAACTGCAAAACAAACACGACGAAGCCTCTTGAGCTACTTCCCGCTTGGGCGAGGTGCCGGGGAACAACCGTTGGTGGTTTTTACCCCCGTGCCATGATGGCATTGTGTGCCCTCATCAGAACTCACAGCGGGCTCAGCCCCAAATCTCGCAGCCCCCGAGGGCTCCCCAAAACCCACTGCCTTGGATTCTGTGCCCAAGACGAAGATGTGGGAAATCAGGAATTAGTTGTTGAGCTGCTGCCATCCGAGTGCCTCTGGTGTCAAGATTTCCAGCCCTACCCCAAATGCACTCACATCCAGTGTTATTTTTTGGATTAGGGTTTGGCGTCACTGTTTGGGCTCAGGCATCGCAGCCACGTTTAACCTTTGAATGCAGGCGGAAAGGCCCCTAATGGGCCAGCTCATCTAGCTGCAATTAAAGACGTTAATTATGTCATTACGAACAGCTTAAGACGTGCGAGGGACCGGGTCAGTGGTGCTGCCCCACAACCTGTTTTGATGGATAGGGACATTGACTGTCCTGGACACCAGCCACTCCACAGGTCGGTCTCAAACCCAGCCAGCTTAATAATGGATCCAAAGCCAAGGAGCCCAGCAGGACCCGAGAACATCCCCTTCCCGTCTGCCACTGCGCCCTCACCCCGTGGAAAACACATTTGGGACCTGCGGTACAAAAGGCCAAAGCTACAGCCGACAGCAGGAAGGAAGCAGGAAAAACTCCGGCATCACTGTCCGGATCCCAGAGAGACCTTCGGGGACGCGCGGAGCCGGATGCGTGTGGCCAGCCTCGGGCCATGCTCGCGGTGTGTGCCCACGGCTCGAGCGATGCTCCCCACATGGTGCTGGGGAGGAAGCATATCGTGTCCTGGGACAGGGGGGTTGCAAAGCCACCAAGGGCTTGCCCTGGAAGCCCCTTCAGCAGCACACAGAGAGCAGGTTTAGTCCTTACAGCACCCCTCAGGCTCCGGCAGTTGGGAGAGGGCACTGGCACGGGAGGGTGCCCCGCAGATCACACCCAGTGCCGATGTTGCTTGGAGAAGAAGCAAATGCGACCCCACTGGAAACAGCCACCTCCTTTAATTCCCCGCCGGAAAAGCAGGGCCCAGCTCAGCTCAAAAATTACAGGGTTTTAACACCAGAAAAGCCCATGTCACGAAGTTGCCGGAAGCCCACAGAGGTCAATGCTGGCTGATCTGAGCAAGGAAATGGTGAATTTTTCTCCTTGAAGACCCCTGCGAACTTCAGCAGATCACGGTGGAGAAGAAGCTGCCTCTGCCATCCCCATCCCTGCAGGGCTCAGCCGAGATGGGTCTGTGGGACCAGGACCTGCCTGCAGGTCACATCCTGCCAGCTTCTGCCAGCCTGGCCAGGATGTCCCCATGCTGCTCACACCAGAGCTGAGCACCTCCATGGGGGCACTGGGGGGGGTGGTGGTGGATTTCCCATCAGCTTTGGGGCCAGCCTGGCCCCAAAGTTGACCTCAAACCCACCAGCTTCTCCCGGAGGACGAGGCGTCGGCGCTGAGCTCAGATCATGGAGACCCTGTTCTTGATGTAGACGTGATAGGGGTCACTGCGCTTGTCCACTTTGCGGGAGCGAGTGTAGCCCAGGATGAGGCTCCCCACCGTAGCGGCGAAGAGCGTCATGACGAAGAGGATGTACATGTAGGCGTTGTCGTTGCGGCCGGGACGGCCAGCGCGGGCGCTGGTGTTACGGACAGCGACGGCAGCAGCAGTGGCAGGACGGTCAGTGGGGCAGAGTATGACCCCGTGTAGCGTCTGGTTTATGGCACTAAGCACTGCCTGGAGGCTTCGGTGCCAGGTCTCTGTCTGGTTGTCCTTTTCCATGTCCTCCTCCAGGCTGTGAGGAAGGACAGGGAGGTTTGTCTGTGGCTGCCCTCGTGGTGGTGGTGCCCTGTGTGACGTCCCGCTGGACCCAACAATGGCCCCCCCAAAATGGTGCATGAAGCCTCTCCTCTGCCACACAGCGAGGATAGGAGCAGGGTGTCCAAAGCCTTTGCATTTGTGGCAGCCCCCTCCCCAAATGTCACTCCTTCCACGGAGGGGATAAAGCCCCCAGAGCTTTGGGGCAGCTGCCTGCCCCCCTCTCCTCCCTGAGGCTGGGGACAGTGTGGGGATAGAGCTGTCCTGGGGGGTTAGGATGGTTGGGTTCAAAGCCTGTTCCCCCCATGGGGAGATGGTGGGCACCATTCATGTCCTACACCCTTGCAGGGTGCAGAGCCACCGCCCCAGGTACATTGGGTGGGGGTATGTCTGGGGTCCACCATCCTAAATAACAGCCCTGGGACCCAGATCCCCTCTGACTCTCCCCCCACAGGATCCCCATGTGCCCTCTGCACCCTCATATATCCTCGTGCCTCTGCCAGGACTTTGGAGCAGGTGTGGACAGGAAGGTACATGGGGACAGGTCCCCCATGTGTGTCATACTTTGGGACACACTGGCCCCACAAACCCCTCTCATCCCCCAGGGTACCCACCCCAATTTCCCCTGCCTCTGAGCACCAGCAGCCCTACCCCATGCACAGGCAGCTGACACCCCCCCACCCCTAAAAAGGGTCACCCCAAACCCAGGTTGCACCTCCCAGGATGAGACCCCAGCAGGAGGAAGGGGCTGAGCAGCCACGAGTCCACGGGAATGGGCTCGGCCTCAGCTGCCTTCCTGACTTTGAAAGCAGGAGGAGGCTGAATTTGGGATATTTAGGGTAAAATCTGGGCTTATCCCAGGAGGAGACACATAGATGGGGTGCAGCATGGGGGGACACCAAGTTGAGGGCTGTAGGGCTAGGGAGGGGAATGGGGGGACAGAGGGGTTGGAAAGGGGAGAGGATCGCACTCACCCGGGGTGCCCTCCCTGCCTGCGCTGCTGCCAGGCTGAGCCGGGACTGGAGCATCGCGGGGCGGTGGCAAGGGATGCCGGCCGGGCTGGGAGTGCCGAGCAGCCTCCTCCCCTTCCCGGGGCAGAGCCACCTGCCAAGGCCACCCAGACACCACGCAGGCCACCAGACTGTCCCCAACCCCACAGGTCCCACCACAGTCCCCCTACCCTGGCCGGATACCAGAGACCTTATAGGGCTGGGAGATCCGGACCCTGCGTTTCCCTCCCGGCACATGCTGCCGGTCACGCTTTCCTGTCCCTCCTCCATCCGTCCCCACTGTCTCTGAGCTCTGGCACCTTTGTCCCTACTGGCCATCCTCCCCCAGAGCTGAGCTGGCTCCATAAAATGCTGTTTTCACCCCACCCAGGGACCCTTCCAGACCCATTGCCCCCAGCTGCACCCTTTGCCCACCTAAAACACCTGGGAGCGGCAAGTGGGCATCAGGTCCTGCTCGAGGCAGGATGCAGGGAATTTATTTGCCATTTTCCATTTCTTCTGAGCCCAAAGCATCTGTCTGGCTGCAGGGATGCCTCCAACCACCTGTGATCAGTACCTCTGGCACCAGCAACAGAGGTGACTCAGAAATGGCCATGGCTGCACCACACACCAACAAAGGGAAGGGTGTGGGGAGCCCAGGCAGGGTGCTGCCCCTCCTGCTTAGGCTGCGAGCATCCCTGACGGGTGGCAGGCAGCTCTGGGGGTCCATCTCTGGTTGGCTTCTTACCCCTTAAGAAACCTGCCTATTAAAACCAGTTTTATCTTGTCTCTACCTATTGGTTTGCAGCAATGGGCATGGACCCCAGTGCTATCAGGGCCCCAGGGTGACCCAGGACAGCTGATGAGAGCCCATGCAGATGCTGTGGCCATTTTGGAAATGCTGATGCCACCTGCGTAGACCTCGGTGACACCTCCTCCAGCACCAAGGACCCAGCACCCAGCTGGGATGCTCAATCCCCCACTGTGCGGTTCCACCAGGTCTGGGACGGTCATGGCTCCTCTTCTTGTGCACCCCAACCCCTGCCCCTTCTCCTCCCGCTTTCCCACCACATTGGCATCACTCCAGAGGCTTTTTAACCACCGTTTACAGCCTCTTAGCAATGATTTTTCCACCCGCCCTGACACCACGGTGAGGATCTTTGTCATGTGAGGATTTGTCTGGGCACAGGGCAAGAAAAAAGTTGTTATTCATAAAGCCTTGAGGTAAATAAACAAACAAAAGATTGGCGGTAACTTTCTTTATAAAATACCTGCCTCTTTTTAAGCAGCAGCAAAGATGCTCAATGAACCAGTACTTCCTCTTCTTGTCCAAAGGGCATGTGAGCGTTCACCTGAATTTTGGAATTTTGGGTGACACAGAAAAAATCCCACAAAAGCACCTATTTGGGCACTTCCCCAGTGAGTGATGGGGACGTGGCACCCTTGGAGGTCTCAGCCGAGGGATGGAGACCCCTGGGGCTGGAGAGAGCAGCCCTGATGGGAGGTTTGGATGTTTAAGCAACAGCCCAAACCTCTGTGCAACAGTTCACGCCTGGTCTGTAGGGAAAGCCATGAGAGCTCTTGTCTCACAATAAGGCCTCAGGCAGATGTTGTGACATTCACTGCCCATGCCAAAGGTTTGCTGAACCACCCAGCCGAGGTGCCGTGGGCTCTCCTAGTCTCTGGCGTCTTCCGAAAAAACCAAAGTGCAGTCAAACACCTCCTGGAAGGAGTCAAGGAAGGGCTCGAGGACGTGGTCGACGGTGACATGCCGCCCCAGCTCACAACTCAGTGAGGTGACACCTTTTCCCTCCAGCCCACAGGGGACGATGTGATCAAACCAGGTGAGGTCAGTGCAGCAGTTCAGCGCCAGCCCATGGGAGGTGATGTGGTTCCCGCAGTGCACCCCTGTGGGGGACACAAAGCACCCGCCCGTCAGCACCCAACAGTCAGCACCCATCCCCAGGGACACCTCTGCATGAAACACTTGGTGACTGTGCTGCTCAGGCCGCTATAAAACCCCCACGTGCCATACTTCCCTCTTCTGCCAGGAAAAACCTCTAAACCATGGGCAAACTCCCCAGATTGGGGGAGCATGGGGTGCAGCATGTTCAGCTCCCTCCACCCAGGTCCCCTGTCCCACGGAACCTCCCACTGTTGCGGTTTCAGGTGGGCTCGGTCATGATGCTGCAATGCAAAGGGGAGTCGGGGCAGCAGGACCCTGAAATCTGACTGCAGGATGCAACTGGGGGTGCATGGCTCCAGCAAGGGTTGCAGGATGTGGGGCTGTGATGCAGAGCCTGCCTGACACGCAGGGGAACAGCACAGGGCCTGGGGGTGGGGACACAGGAAAGGGGACACGAGGGCAGGAATCATATAATCAGGAAACGTTTGGGGTTGGAAGGGACCTTTCAAGGTCATCTAGACCAAGCCCCCTGCACGAACCAGGGACATCTGCAACTAGAGCAGGTTGCTCAGAGCCCTGGCCAACCTCACCTGGACTTTTGCCAGGGATGGGGTGGTTCATGACCACCTCTCTAGGCAACCTGTGCCCATGTCTCATCACCATCATTGTAAAATGTTTCTTCCTTCTCTCTAGTCTAAACCTCCCTCTTTTAGTTTAAAACCATCACCCCTTGTCCTGACACAACAGGCCCTGATAAAAAGTCTGTCCTCATCTTTCTGATAGGCCCCTCTAAGAACTAGAAGGCCACAAGAATGTCTCCCCAGAGCCTTCCCTTCCCCAGACTGAACAACCCCAGCTCTCTCAGCCTGGTCTCACAGCAGAGGGGTTCCAGCCCTCCCAGCATTGCTGTGGCCTCCTCTGGCCCCGCTCCAACAGGTCCACGTGTCTCCTGTGCTGAGGACTCCAGCACTGCAATGGGAGTCTCACCTGGATATGTCCCCAGCATCCCTTCTGGGGCTGCTGTCCCCAAAGACCTACCAACATCACCAGCCCACTCCCCAGCTGAGATCTTCCATAGTATCCTTCTTAAAAACAGTGCTGCGATGAGTGTTTAACCTAACTGGGCTGGTTTTTTGCAGGACTGTGAAGTGATGGTTGATCAGAGAGGAGGATGAACTCTGACTGTGGCTGGCAAGTAGCTCAGGATAAACTGGAGACTAGAGCATCTTCACTGGGGTTGATGAAAGCTAAACAATGCATCCAAGCTTTTCATGGGGAACACCAGTCCCAGGATCACAGGAAGCTCAGAGGAGCAGAGCTGCCTGCCAAGATGGGTCAAGATGGGTCAAAAGATGACGACCGTTGAAAGAAGCACAATCAACACTGACATTGGCTCTGACCCATCTCCCCAGGCACATCAAGGAGCTTCCTTAACTACTTCCTTAATGCACCTGCAGTGTACGCAGCATTACATGTGCGTTTCCTTGTTTTTCTTCCTCTTTGTCACAGCCTTGGAAAATGATTTTTTTGAGTCAATGAAGGGATCAGGGTGAGCAGAAGCAGTTCTGGATATGGGTCACATCCACTGAGACCCTCCATGAATGAACTGGAGATCCCTCACAGGATATTCAGGGAAAGGTTTATTATGGAATAAAATGTAGTGAAAATGTTTGTCCTACCAAATAACTGCAGGGCTGGTAGCTGGTGCTTGATTGATGCTGGTGCCCTCCTTAAGAGAGGCTGGCTGACCCTTCCAAGGGATCACTCAGGAATCTCTGGGTGTGCAACTCGTGTAATAGACATCGAGTTAAAATAAAGCCATAAGCTTAAGGTTTCCCAGCACCATCTCCTTACGCAGGAAGCCAACAGAACTATCCATCACTGGAGGCCTTAGAGACCCATCTAGATGTCAGCGGGATGGCCATCCAGGATCAATTCCTCGCCAGGGCTAGGGTGATGGAGGAGATGACCTCTGAGCAACTTCCAGCCACACAGAAGAAGGGAGCCACACAGTGATGACTCCAGAAATAGGCAGGTATAACCCAATGTCTACATGACATGTTTTCTCTTCTGATCTTGTGTAGTTTACAGCATAGCTGAACTGTAGCCCATGTGCTGAAATCCTGCACAATTCAGGTAATTCATGCAGCTTCATAGAATCACATAATGTTTTGAGTTGGAAGGCACCTTTCAAGCTCATCTAGTCCAACCCCCCTGCACGAACCAGGGACATCTGCAACTAGAGCAGGTTGCTCTGAGCCCCAGACAACCTCACCTGGAATGTTTCCAGGGATGGGGCAT
>WTSP01022409.1:35454-118760 GCA_025331215.1 Actenoides lindsayi | reverse complement strand
CCAGGAGAGCCGCTGCGCTGTCGGGCCGGCGAGTCTCTCAGGTTCCCCCTCCGTCCGCGAGTGTTTGCAGTGTCCAAAGCAGGGACGTCTCCGGCAAGGCTGACGACGCCTTCCTTCCTCCGAGTGTGTCACAGCCCCGGGATCGGGTTTTTATAGGAGGACCGCTGCCGGCTCATCCTTTGGGCTCTGAACTCTTCAGAGCCCTTCTTGTGTTTTGTTCTGTAATGCCTGCACAGGAGCCCCACCTGCACAGATACAAAAGAGATGCTCTTCCTGCTTTTTTTCTTTCTTTCTTTTTTTTTTTTTTTTTTTTTTAATCAGTTATTTATTTATCGGAATAAATTAAAAGCCCCGCGTTGAAGAATGAAAGAGGAAGGAAGCAGCGAGACCAGCAGCCGGCGGGATGCGGTCCCTTTGCAGCAGTCAGTGGCGGGGCATCCCGTCGGGCAGCGCCGATGAAATATTCAGGAGGGCGGCGGGGTCGGGCCGCGGCTCCGCTGTGCGCTCGGCGGGCGGGGGCGGCGGGCCGGTCCTCGCTGGAGGCTGGCGGCGGGCGGCGGGCGCGGTGCGATGCGGTACGGCCGCCCCAGCCCCAACGGGCAGCGGGCCTTCCGCGAGCCGCGGAGTTTAGAAACCTCGCAGGGAGGGGCGGCAGGCAAGGACCTGGCAGCAGAGCGGAGGGGAGGGGCTGGAGGGGCAGGGGAGGGGTGGGCGCGGAGCCTCAAATAGCCCGATGAGGCTCTTGGCCGTGGGAATGCCATCTCGGGAGGAAGGCGCAGACTTCGACAGAGAGATTTGCAGGGGTTTCTGCATGCTTAAAAGGCTGGAGATGAACGTCTTCAATGCGAGTACTATCTATAAAGCCTATTTCACGTGCCATATCTGATACAAAGCTGGTTTGTGTATGTACACAAATATATAATACACTATGTATAAGGTATATAAACCAACCTTATTCTGTGTTTATACAGAGTATTTAAGAGGTGGGGTCTTCCTCCTCCCGATCCTTTCGGTACTCGCTGTCCCTCTGCTCCGCTGCGGTCCCAGCTGCCTGCTGGGGCGGGTGGTGCCAGCAACAGGGGAGGCTGAGCTGGCTTTCAGGGAGGTAACGCTGCTAAAGTAGGCAAAAGCAAACTGCTCGGCTCTGTTTCAGCCAGATGGGTTCCTTAAGTGTTGCTGAGCTGATTTTTATTTTTTTTTAAACTCCTGATTTCTTAAAGAAATAAGGCATATGCAAAATTGCATCCCGTGTGTATTTACATGTGAGTATAAGGGAGCAATGCTGTTTGTATTTGCTTGGCATTGGTTTATTAGTTCTGCACCCCATAAATTTTGGTCCGATTTCAATAAAATGAAACAAAAGGGAAAATTTTAAGCTACTGATTCTCAAAGAGATTCTCCTGTAAGTTCTGTGAACATAGCTGGACAGAAGACTGTGTGCTTATCTGCAAAGAAGAAAAATATGCATCATACATTTCAACCATTAATATTGAAATGTCAACATTGGACAGAGAGGTTGTGCTGCTGTGTTGGGAACTGAATTCCTAGGAACTGGAAAATCCCTCTTTCAAACAAAATGTATATTCTTGTAGGATTTAATGCTGTTCAATAAGGAGCATATCTCACTTGAAATCTTTCATGGTAGACCTTTTTTTTTTTTTTTTTTTTTTTGATTCTCAGATGCTCTGTTTAAGACAAGCCTGAAGCTTTGGTATAATTCAGTTAAAAAATCTGACAGTCATGGGATGCAATTCCTTATGAGGTGAGGCTTCATGTGTGTCACTACTTACAACACTGTTGGTCTCGTCTGTACTTCATTTACCCTTTGTATAGCCAGTGTGCTTAGATGCGCCTTATTCTGGCTTGTGTCACAAACAGGTAATTTCTCTAATACAGAGCTGAAAAGCAGCTCCTTGAGGCTGCAGACAGTTAATGAATGCATGAAGGATATGATTTATAGTGTAGGATGATTTACGTTTTACGTGCTTTGCTGGAACTAGCTCTCAGCTGGGTTATCTCCTTTGCTCCTCCAGCATAAGGTTCTAGGCAGCTCTTAAATATGAATTTGCTTGTGGAAGCAGCTCCTGGTAAGGATGCAGAGACTCTCACTTCATATTGCTACTGCCTTAGTGTTGTCACCAATAACTTTCTCAGACAACTTCTTTGGAAGGTGAGGCTCACTCATCTACCCCTTTACTGTGCCAAACATAATGCAGTAGTTTTTTTAAGACTCTCTTTGGCAGTCATCTTTACTAAGTTGAAAATTTGGGTAGCTTAATATGAATTCTTTTGGCATTTTGTCTTTGACAGTGCTGACAACAGCATCAGCTTGTAACTGAATATATTGTCTCACAAACCCAGGCTGAATGAAATGGGACCAGGCCTATAATTTCCAACTGATCACCCTGTCTGTTTGTTGCCTGGGTGTTGCCACTCTTGTAGCAGGCATAATTGCGTTGCATGTGAAGCAGGTAGTCTATGCAGTTTGCAGGCTTCCACTATGCAGTTCAGAACCTGTGCTGATCTATATTACTATTTTGATCTGTAAACTGGCCTTTATGCATGACTCAGCTTCCTGTCACGGTAGCCACCTCTGCAAAAGCTGAACTGGACAGATGCCTCAGCATGGTAATCTCTTCAGCTGTCCAGCTTCAATCTGTCTGTATTTGGGGCTCAACATCCTCAGATTCAGTGCCTTTGAATATAAAATGCTGGGAATGAAGTACAATGAGGCTGAAACGGAGAGGATAAAGAAATGATTACACAGAAAGTAATTTATTGCTTTACCTGAGACTTTATCACTATGAAAGCGCTCTGGATTAACTCAGGTTGGAGATTAGTTGGTAGCTTTTCTTAAATTGAAAATAATTATTTTGTTAATTCAACAAGAAGAAAAAGAATACCAAAGAATGTTATGTACTCACGAATACAAATCATAGGGAGGATACGGCTGTGTTCATTATAAAACATAAATCAAAATCATCCTGTTTGGTATTGAATTTGTAAATTTGTAAATTACAGAATATATAAATTTTTCATTTAGAAAAATGTACTTCATCAGAAGTGATATTTTAGAATCAGTGTCTGTATTTGAGTCCCAAACTAGTTATGTGGAAGCCACTTGAGCAGAAATTGTTATCATGTAGAAAAGACTGGAGACCATTTCCTGAAGGCATGATCCTCAAACTTTCACACTGGCTTTACTGTACTTCAGATCTTTAATGTCTGTCATCGAAGTTAATGCAAGAAGTATCCTCGTGCTGAACAGGAGTAAAATCAGATCTGTAATTCTGCAAGTGACTTCACATAAACATGGCTAGTACCTTGATCCTCAAAAAATGGTAAGTCAGTAAAGTAGCAGGGAATCTTTACTCATATGCATGCAGTATACATTTTTTCCCTTTTATCTGAGTGTTTCTTTGGTATCATTATGGCCTTATTTGCTCCAAGTTCAGTTATATTTAAATGTAGCTGCAGAATGCATCCCTTGGTAAAACACATGAGTTATACTCAAGTTAATCCCGATGGCCTGATCCTGCTGTAATTCAGAGTAGTGCTTTATTTCTTAAGAAGTCCCATAGGAAACGGTAAGTATGAATTATACCTCAGTAATCCTGATCCAAATCCATGGAGATCAATAAAAAATGGACCAAGTTATTTGGCTTAAACCCAGCATGAATATGGTTTGCAGTTTATAAACAGCTTTCCAAGACACGTAATTCTGAGTTGAGTTTTGTGTAAAAATGAGCATTATAGGATAGCTCTAATAGTCCGAAGTGATTGTCAAGTAAAGTGAGTGATAAGCTATAGGCAGTGTCATGATACAGGCTTAACTATGAGAAACAAATTTATTCTGCCTGCAATCTAAATTTATGTTCTTCGTGCGTGCTTTACTACTTTAATACATATTGTGGGGTGTGCAGAAGTGCTTGGTAGAGGTTTAATTTCAGTTTCAGGGTTTTTTTATATCTTTCAAGTAAAGTGTTTTGCCCTGCACTAAAATACAGCCACTGAGGTATGACCTCAGTACTTAAAATACCCATCACCTCTCCTCAGATGTTTAGAGCCTGATACTTCCAGGGGCTGCACATCCAGCCTTCCTATTGTCTTCTTTCCAAAACAGTAGCTATTTGCAGGAGTTGGCAAGGCAAAATTTTAAGATCAGGTCAAAAATCAAAGTTTAAGGGTCAGCAAACTGACCAGCATTTTGCCTTTCATGTAGAAGCTAAAAGACTCCTGTGTGGAGTTACATCTTCTGATTGAATGCTAACTTAAAGCTGAGTGGTTTTTTTGGAGCTCCCTAGCAAGCTGGCCCAGTTTTAGGAGAAGGCGAAGCAGGTAGTTGCCTAGAGCGACAGACGAAAGGAGGCAATAAAATCCCATTTCAAGCAAGAAGGAGACCCTGTAACTCTGTGCCTGTTTCCGCCTGTTTAATGAGGACTTGGTGTGTTCCCCAGGTGTCATTCTCCCCAAGCTGCTGAGGTGCTGAGACTGAGTAAGCTCCTTACCACAGGAACCATGGCCATAGTCCTGTTGCTTGAATACCTCATCTATTTGTTCTTGTCCCTGTTTCAGCTTGCTGCTGCTGAAACTGGGGGGGAGAAACTTGCTATGCTCCTTCTGTGCTCCTTTATCTTTACAGTGCCGTATTACTTTTGCTGGGGTGGTTGGATTGGCAGAAGAGCAGGGGCAGATGTGCTGAGACTAGAGAGCTCACAGAATTCATGCTTCACTAAAAAAAAACCCCTGTTATTATTATCCTTGCAAATTAGGAATGACAAGCTGCCGAGACTTACTGAGTTTATATTTATGTCAAGAAACTGTGAGAAATGAGAGATGTCTTAGCGAATCTTACACTGTAAGAACCTTTTACAGCCGTTTCAGGGCTCTATGAACTCTACCTGATGTAGACTTCCATTTTCCACCTAGTTTTGAGTGCTAAAAATGTTTGTTTATTTTCTCCACCCCAGCATGTGCGGTGACATCTAGGCTTTTGGGATCAATCTCTTCCATGCTGTGAATAGCTCGGTATGTCAGGCTTTGCCAGTAGGTAGATTGGATGGTAGCCTTCAAATTCACGGACAAAATGGTTACAAGACGTAACAGAGAGCCTGTCCACAGTAATAGTCATTTTGCTCTACTGCTCTTGAGAGGATCTACTTGGAGCAGCAGAGTTTTGTGAGCTGACTGCGAGGTCTGAGAGATGACACTGTATTGGTTTGCATTACGTTCACATGTTATCCTGTCATCCACAGGCATACAGTGAAAGCATTGATAGGTCAGCCTTCACCACACATCAAGATCCTTAATAGCAAGATAGGAAATTCATATGGACTACAAAAAAAATACAATCCACTCTCATCGTATGTAATAGGAATTTGGAAAGCATATTGCATTTCGTTAGACTTTTCAACTTCAGTCAATCACTGTGTCATATCAAGAGGAGACACATAGGAGGCAAATTATCTCACCTTGGCCCACTGGAATGTTCTTACACTTTCTCTGAAACACCTACATTACTACATCCAAAAGAAAATGCTAAACTTTAGTCTCATAAAACAAGGACAACTTGGAGTTTCTGTGTTTTTCAGCCCAGGAATACACTTTTTCCTGTGAGTGAGCCTGTAATGACATTCTTGTAACTTCTCCATGTTTTCTTCACAATTTAACAATAAAAAAGTTCTCCTTTTTGTTATTTTGCTTTTGAATATACAGTATTTGGAATATGTGTTAAGTCTCTATACCACATCACTTTCACAAGTGCTAAGGAGGAGACTCCAACCTGGAATAAGATTTCCGAAATACAGAGGCATAAGAACAGTCCTGTTTTTCAGGAGTTGCCAAGCAATGTAATTATGCATTGTACAACATAGAGATTAATTTTTATTTTGAGGAAAACAGGGAAAGTAATACCTGCAGTCTGGTTAGGTTTGTAGCACAATGGTACTTCATTCTCACCTCCAAGTCCTAGTCTTTGCCATCTGGCATCAGCACAAGGAATTCTACTTTATCCTAAAAACAGTGCTCCACCAGGAATCTCCTTAAGCCCTGGAATGACAATGGTCTGGAAATAGAAGAGGTCTACATGTGGGGTTTTTTTTCTTTTTCTTTTTCTTTTTTTTTTTTTTTTCCCTTGTGTTTGAGCTGTAGCAATTTTCTGTTTTCTTTAAAACCTAGCAAGGCAAACATAGCCTTTTCTCTGAAAATATTTTAAATGACTGCAACACTTCTTTATTTTTATCTCATGTCACACTTGATTGAAAGGTTTTTCACAGCTAAAATAACATCATGAAGGCATGGAAATTATTTTTGTCTTAGTTTCTACTGGAAGCTTAAAAGAAAATTATTTCTTCATACAGAATTAGTGTTCTCTTGCACACATCCATAGATGTACTCTCCCCAAGGGTAGGTGCTTTCACACACACTCAAAAGACGCACAAGGATGTATGGATTGCTAAATTCACATGGAGTACGCAGTAATAAGATTTCCAAAGCAGTCATTAAAATTTGCCCATATAGCTTTAAATTTTACCCTGTTGCACATAGACATTATAGCAATCTTACTTAACTGACCCAGTACTCTATTTTACCGTGGCTTGACATAACTCAGTACAGAAAAGAGCAGTGTTCACTTAACAGTATTCAACCGTTGGTCAGGGTGCATTTGGTGGCGTACTTGCAGCTCACCATTCAGACCCTGTTAGAAGACAGAAGCAGTCTTTTTCTCCTGAGCTCTTTTCCATGTAATTTACCAAGCTAATATATAAGCACTTCCAAAAACTGTGTAACACCCAAGGCAGAGAAAGTTTCATTATTGAAGGGTACTTGTTCTACAGAAGCACAGGAAAACTAACACCTAAAGTATTGGTTAATTTTGGATGCCCTCTAGAAGAGATCGAGAAGTGCATTTTTCAAAGTAACTGGTATTAGATACTAAGTACAAGACATGATTTTTATCAGCTTTGATTGAGGCTGAGAGTCTTCAGCATTTTTGTGGTTTAACCTTTAGACTTCCAAGTCAGATGTCCAGAAAATGAAGAACCTAGAATTAATGAGCACCCCTGAAAAAATTAAATTACTTAATTAGCATCCTAAGAAGTCTGTAGCGGAAGCCAGGATACAATGTAGTTCCCTCTCCCTCTGAAGCAACATTTACTTTCTTAGCCATGAAATTACCTTTTCCCGTAATTCCTTGCATCATTGCTGCACATCCTAACCTCAGCTAAAAATAGATCATCAGTCTTTGTTTTTTGGTACTGCATCATCCTTAAGGGTTATTCATGGTTACAACAAAATAGGCAAAATATGCTCCTATGTGTTTTTATCTTAATCATCAAGCTGTAATTTCCCTCTTTAGCCCATCATGTCTTCCCAAATGCTTAGTCTGCTTCCCTAGGATCTTTATCCTACTTCACCCTCCATTTCTTTATCCCATTCATTGTGTTTTACCCATGCCTTTTATCCTTTTCCCAGATTCTTGTCCAATTTGTCTGTCTTTTCTCATTGTCCACCACCTATTTTTTCCCTCTTCTAGCTACTGGTCCTAGTCTCTCATTAAACTCTTTTTCTACAATCTCAGTGTTTTATATTACCACCACCACCCCACCCCCCCACTCCTTGTCCTCATTTCTTTGGCCAACCACTCACCATCCCTGTGCTTTCTAGGGATCATGACTTTGCATAGCTTTTTTGAGCTCCCCTTCTCCCCAGTTACCCATCTGACTTCAGTCCGCCCTTTCCCTTCTGCCTGCTCTGCTTCCTCACATCCCAGGGTGTGGTGGGATGATCCCTGCTGCTCTGACAGACACCTCTCCTAGGTCAGTAAAAAGGAGTTCTAGTCTTTGAAAATATGTACTGGTAGTGGTGACAGGCGTGGTAAGGTTCCATATGGTGAGAACGTTTGATATGGACCTAAAGGCTTCTGAGTCTAGAAGTTGCTTATGGCAGCAGAGAAGATGCACATTGCACTCCCTCTGAGGAAATGCAATCCAAATACAAACCGGAAAGTAAAGGAGGAGGAGGGACAGAAGGCTGAGATGTTTCTCTGAGAGCCTGTCCAAGTTTCTGTGCCCCTGCTTTTGCATGGATTGTTACGGCAAGTAATCTTGGAGTCGTATTTGCAACAGCAGTTAGGGAGAGGCTGAGCCCAGTGAGCATGTCCATGGCTGCAGCAGAGTTAAGAGGGGGCCATCTGCTGTGCAGGATTTTCTAAGTGTTTTCTTCTTCTGAGTGAACTCTACCTGCTGCACATGTGGCAAGTGAATTTTAAATAGACAAGTCAAAATATTCATGCTGCAAGGTTGCTGATGAATAGAGCTTAACAATCTGATTACATGTGTGTGTGTATATTTATTTATTTGTACACATTACATGGAAAATAAAATTGCTACTCTCTGATGTGTTTGTGCTAATGGAAAATGAAGCCATTTACACTCCATTGTTAATATGATTTCATGGGATTTATTGACATGACAAGTTTATTTTAGGCATATGAATACCTGGAGAGTGGGACTATAATAGCAATGTTAATTTGTCTTCTTAGTGCTAACGAAGAATAAACTCCCAAACTTGCTAAGCTTTGTTTTACCTGCAGGGGTTCTGAAAAAGCAGCTGTCAATTCTTTTAGTCTTGTTTAGTATATGCCATCACTTTTCATCTGTTTTCTGACTTGATACTGCAGCTATGCTGGGGGAAAAGGAAGCTGTTCACCTGCTCCAAGTCCAGAACAAGGTATTTCATCTTAAGAGACAAGCACTGAGAACAAAAGGGAATTTCTCTGCATGAATTTGGTTGTTCTGTCACAGAAAGATGGCAGTGGATTTCTGTCTCTAGCCTACTGTTGCTAATACTGATTTCTGTAAGTTGATGGAGCATGGAGTACCTTGTTACCAAATACCATCACACACATGTTTTGCAACCATTGCTCTGGCACAGTTGAACAGTGCTGTGCTCTGAAGTGTCATGAAGGCCCTTAGGCAGCCTGAATGTAAAAACATTTGCTGAAGAATCAAGAAGACGACTATCATCAGCCCAGGGGGAATTTTAATTTGAAATAATCTCTATCCTCAAATAAAATCTGTAATTTGGGTTATTGCTTCTTTATTTTTTTGTTTTGTTTTTTTGTACTGAGCAAGAATAGTTTAGATCTATTCTTGGCAGTTAATCATACTTGGTAAGCCATTTAAATAATTAAATAAGTCTCTTTTATGAGTTATGTATTCCTTATTGTAGCGAATGGCATCAGAGTCTGCCCTTTCACCAATTTAGGTGTGTGTAAACTAGCAGATCCAAAAATATTTCTGAGCTCCCAGCTGTACAGTCATATTAAGATCACTGTCAGGGTGATATCATGTACCAGCCCCTTTCCTGCATTGTTTTTCTTGTGAAGAAAATCTGCATGTTTGGGCTAGACAGGAGCAGCAGCTGGCACCAGACAGAGAGACAAGTGCCCTGACACTCACTGGCTGCTTACTCCACACACCAGCTTCTGACTCTCTCTTTGCCAAGTAGTCTGTGAGCAGGTAAGTGTGCCGAACATGTGATTTAGTATTTCCTATTGGCTGAGCTGCCTGATGAGTGCAGTCACTTGTTTTTTAGTTTTCCTGCATAAGAGAGTTGGTGGCTCATCTTCCAGGAGACACAGTTTTGTCTTGCTTGTCTGGATGCCAACTGAAATGAGTTGGATAGCTTTACATCTATAAAAATTACTCTCTAAGTAAAAGCTTTGCTTTAAGATGTCCAACTACCCACAAAACCCCTAAAAATAATAATTTCCCTCTTATGCAGAAATAGAGCTGTTCTCTTGCTAGGAGTGTGTGAACTTGCTTTATTGGGTTTTTTGGTGGCCCTCTTCTATTGACAGAAGTGAGGCCTGGAAATGCTAAGCGACAGTTCAAGCGTGTTTGGGGAACTGAACCCCAGATTCTTGAGTCTCAATTGAAGTGACTGAAACTGCCTATTTCCATTCTTCTCCTGTTAGATAAAAAAAGGAAAGCACTGAGAACATTTTATCACTCCCCCCCAAAATTCATTTGTTCAGGAAAGCACATTAAAAGCATGCAAGGTGAGGAAAAGCACCTTCCTCTGAGGACCTGAGTCTTCCTGTTGATTTCAGTTGGAGACAGTTGGAGTTAAGAGTTGGGATGAAGCCATCTGCTTCCCTCTAGGTTGTATCCTGCTTTGTGTGTACACAGTTAAACAAATTGCTAAATCTGTGAGGAAGATGGTTCCCTACAGGCCAGGGGAGCTAGGACTGATGGCTATTTTTGCCACCCACTGTTATGGGTGGGCTGAGCTGTTTCAAACAGTTGTTGACCATATTCATCTCACAAATTCTCATGTCTACAGTAATTTTGTGGCTTTGTAGTGTTGCACAATGTATGCAGGCTTCAGTTTGTTATTGGGTGTTGAAAAATGTGTTATAGTGTGTAATAATATGTAATGAAGTAAAATGGATTTCCTTTTAGGCTTTCTTTGACCCGAATACATGTTTTGTATTCTCTTCAACTCACTGAGAGAATTGTCTACTGAATAAGGCATGGTCAGGGTGTCAGGAGACTTGGATTTAACTCCCAGTTCTGTCAAAGTTTCCTGTGCAATGACTAAGCAAGTCAATTAGGACTAGGTCTACTGAGAAATTTAAGGATATAACTCCAGATGATCACAATCCTTCTTTGGCTGCTGCTGAATCCTTAGTTCCGTAATTGCTAATTTAGGTCAGGCATCCTTATGGCTTCTGAGAGCCTCTTCCCTCAGAAAATAATTTTTCCCATGGGTGTTCAGGAGCCAGGGAGTCAAAGCTGGGGCTACGGACAGTAGCAGTAAGTTTATATACATTATTTCCTCATGTGTAAGCTGTGAGAGAGCTAAGATACAAGCTGTAGTATTTCCTCACCTCACATGGATGCTGGAAGCATTAGAGATCATAGGGAAAATGTAAGCATGAGACCCTTCAGGTACTACTGGATGTCATTAGAGTTTTCAGTGGTTGTGATCCTTAAAAAAGAAGAATTTAATTTTAAACAGTTGAAATAATCTAATTTACCAAGTTAGAGTTTGGCCAGGACAGTGGACTTCAATCTACTACTCTTGAGAGGGTTGCTTTTGGTACTCATGTAATGCAAGCGCGTAAGACATCATTTAGCTTTTCACCCAGAAAATAGCATTTCAATCCACATCCTGTGCTAAATTCCTCCTGTGGTATTGAATCAGTGAGAGCAGATAGGCTTTACAAGTTACCACATCACCTCCTCGGCAATTTCCACTTCATGATTCCCTTGAGGAGCAGTGTCTTTTATGCAAGTACTGAATTTTTCACGACACTGTTTCCTGGGGCAGTGTGTCTGTATTAAGTGTTCCTTTTTTCTATTTTTGTTTAAAGGTATAACACTGAAAACGGAGCTTTTCAGATCGAACATTTTTCTTTTAAAACACAAACTTCATGTGTGAAATGTCACAGTAAGCTCAAACCAGGTGCTGAGGCTATTTGCATTGCTGGGTGTGCCCCCCTCTGCAAAGCTGCTTAGCAAGTAATGGGGTCACAGTTTGGTGATACTTTGGGAAGTCATCAGCACAGAGGCTTCTTGACAAAGGGTTGGTCTGTATTTAGGAATGAATTAAAGTTTCATTCTTCGTATTAAGGGTGTCACAGAGGTTGCTTGCTGCTCTCTGGAGGAGATGGGCAGCTGAGCTGCTCAGAAGATAAAAGCTTGCTGCCAAACAATCTGTTGAGCAAATAACTGTCTGTGCCTTCAGAGTGCAATGATACCATGACTGTTCAAGAAAACAGCACTGAAAATACCTGACAATGGTAAAGTCTCACAAACTTTAATCTCAGAAACTTATTACTCCCAAACCTAATTGTGTATCACAGTGAAATGTATAAAACTGTTTACTTCTGCACTGTTTAGGGCTTTTGTGACAATTTTCAACAGTATAGAAATAGGTGGCACCTTACAGCTATTATATTTCAGACTCCTGCTGTGTATGGTCAATGGAGACATCTTTTCTCTTAGTTGTAAAACTTTAATTTTATATGTATTCCAGGTAAATAGGATGACATTTAATTAACTGTAATTTTCTTAAGTGTGAATTAATTTGCTATCACTCTTATGGTATAATTTAATGTCTTAATCGATACTTACATTAATATTTTTTGGTCCCATCTGCCCTGCTTTCACTTGCAATTAAACATCCATGTTATAGTTAACAAATTGGTGGATGCTGAAGAACAGAATTGCCTTTTCTTCTGTGGTGCAGATTGTTTTTGAAACCCAGAAGTGACAACAGTGAAAGGACAGGCACAACTAAGCTACAGGGAAGTGCACCTATATTCAGTTAGGGTTGAAGTGCACTTTGCCATGTCTCTCCCAGCTGTCACTACTTACTGGGTTTTGGTTGACATCATACATTCATCTTGGAGTGCATGAACTTGACTCCTTTCAGATGATACACTAAACTGAAAGACAAACTATGGCATTCAGCACACAGGGCCAGGCTGCAGATAATGTGAAAAAAAAAGGATAAAAAACTAAAATGTGCATTCTGTTGATGTCAAAACCTCTACATCAACAGTTTTACTCTACAGAGTGGTCTATGCTACTCGTTAACGTATACCTAGATAAAAGGTAGCATAAACTAGTCTTCTGTAGATAATTTGCAGGGAAAAAAAAGGGAAAATATCCCTCATCTATAGAAAGGCAGACCACTGAATTTGTATTTTTTCAGTAGTCAAAAAAGAAATAGCATTCTTCTACATTATTACTAATTATTTAAATTGTACCATTTGAATTCCTGTGCAATTGAAAGATCAGAAATAAGGATGCCAAGAAACAGTTTAATCTGCTGTTCCAGTTTCTCTCTACTGCTGGATAATCAGTTTGTGATGGAAAATGTGACCAATGTAGTGTCTCCTTTGTAATCAGCACCTTTGACTTCTTTAATTTTATTTTCCCCTGTTCCACTGTTCTTAAAAAATAAAACCACTTGTAAGGAGCTTAAGTGAAGATGCTTCAAATTAGCCCAGCCATGTGCATTGTCTTCTTACACATGTGATAAACATACCAGGTGAGGGAGAACTCTCAAGCCAGCACATATATACACTTGTATATACACACAGGGCCCATTCAAACTGATTATGATTCCAGTTGTTGCTTATACATTTAAAGCCATGAACGCCTGACATTTATTTGGTAATTTCTCATAAGATAGTAGTATAAATATTATGGCAAATATTTAATATCATTTAATAACATGCATATTATGCGGTGGTAATAAATATATAATATAAATATATTAATATATTGTGACAAACAAAGTAAATGTTTAGCCTTATAAATGGCAAGTGTTTTTCCCTGGCGAGTTTTTCACAAAACTTTCTATACATTCTATAATGTGGTGTCCATAATAGAATAAAATGCAGAGAAAGCAAAAAAATGTGCAGCATAGTCTGTATACTTAATTTCTAATGAGGCAAGGGACAGCAGGTTCCTTAGGTCCAAACCAATCAACGTTTCATTGGCTTCAAAGTGTTTCAGCTATATATTCAGCTTTTGAGTCCCCACATCTGCCTCGTTTCTCTGGCAGGATGTAGTGCAGCTCAAGGAGGATTTTCATTATACTCACTCAAATGGCCATTTTTTCATAGCATATGTTCTTTTCTCTGAAATTCTCTTTTCTTTGACCATGCAGGAAGGCATCAGAGTGAGACTTACCATGAATTATTTATTGGAGTGACTGGGTCAGGTATGTGGCAATAGTTTATTCTAAGTGCATAACAGCGTGCAGTGAATAGAAGCAGTTTGTTGTGGTTTTCTGCTTATAGTGGCTTTACAGTCTCTAAGAACCAAAACTGAGAGTATATATTGAAGTGGAAGGTGGAGTGTTTTCCCATTTTCTGAGCTGGCATGAACTTTATATGTCTTTAAAGCACAAGGCTTGGAAAATGCTCTTGTTCTGTAGTGTCTGTCTTGAAACAGCCAAGCATTCAGCTGCGCGTGCAGTTTCCAGAGGAGGACCACACATCCGAGTAAGAAGACCTGCTAGGAAAACAAGTTTTGGGAAGTCCAGCCATTCAGAGAAAAAGGCTCTGGACCTGGAACCTCCTAGTGTGCTATTTAGTGAGAAGACCACATAGAGAGACTCATAGAGGATCCTGGTTATGGTCTACAAGAGGTGTGTCTGGACAAGGACAGCAGAGGAGGCCTAAGAGTGCATAGTTCTGGGAGGGTTCCGGGGAAATAGGCAGGTCAGTTGACTGCATTGATTTAATAGGCTAAGCCTCCAGTACTACATGGAGAACATGATCCTCTTCCTCTGATACTTTTCTGAAGGGTGGCAGAGGAGTCGTCGAAGGCTTTAACAGAGGCTAACAAACCTTGATATGACATGAAAAAGGGAGCCCTGGAGTATGGAATCACTGGCAACAGCCAATTTGCTCTGCTTGTCTAGAATGTTAATTATTCCTTGTAAAAAAGGGAAAACATATTTGAAGACACTGTAAATCCAGGTAGCACATAAATGTCATTTATTCTTCAGGAAAAAGCCAGAAAGTCTATTTTTGTTCTTGAGTGATCTTTTCACTTTCCTTCTTTTAAAGCACAATGACAGTTAATGATTAATAGACACAGTCTGCAGTGCTCCCAGCAGGAAGACAGCCTAAGTGTGGGGGAAGTCTAAATAATTGAAGGGAAAAGGTGACAGAGGCAGCCATTAGTTCTTCTGGATAAGAAAGTCTTCATTGCCTGGCTATTTGCCCAAATAAAAGTGAAAATTTACCATTTGAGTAGTGCAATCGGTAGACTTCATGATGCACTTCCCTTGGGGGCAAAAGAAATGACAGGGCTCAGTGTTTCTAAATTGGTAGAAACTAATGCAAACTCTCCTCATTTTTAAATTACATTCCAACACATTAGGAGGCTTGCAACGTAACCACCTTGTCAGAAATAACTGGGCAGCATTCCAGAAAGAAAAAACTGAACACCCTATAGCAGAATGAATGATGCCACACTGGGCACTTGCCTTCACAGCTTTGGCGGTCACAGGAGGCTTTGTATATATTTTCAAAGAAGATCAGTGAATTTTAGGGCTGAGCATATCAGAGTGGCAAATGTCGAGCAGAAAACTAGCTCCAGTCTTCCCAAACTGTGTGACAAAAACCAGAGGTATATAAAGTAAATAAATAAATAAATGCTTGTGAAAGGCAAGCTTCAGTTTGTTTACTAAACTGACCATTCTGGAGCTCTGTGATGTGGACATAAGTGGAGAATACTATTTTGGATTCTTATCAGGAAAATAAGAAGACCCTTTCCAGCATATTTTTGAACAAGTTGTATATCATGATTTAACTCCAGACAACAATTAAGCACCATGAAGCCACTTGCTCATTCCTCTCCCCTGCCCCCGTGGTGAGATCAGAAGATTCAAAACCAAATAAAACTCATAGGTTGAGATAAGAACAGTTTCATAACTGAAATAAGAATAAAATATACTAATAATGCTAATAATAATGGTAATTATAGTGAAAAGGAATTTAAGAAAAAGAGAGTGAAATAAAACCCAAGAAAGACAAGTGATGGACAATACAATTGCTCACGACCTGCTGACTGATGCTCAACCAGTCCCTGAACAGCAATTCCCCCCTCAGCCAACTCCCCCCTCATTTATATACTGGGCATAATGTTATATGATATGGAATATTCGTTTGGCCAGTTTGGGTCGGCTGTTCTGTCTGTGTCCCCTCCCAATTTCTTGTGTTCCTCCAGCCTTCTCACTGGCAGGGTACGAGAAGCTGAAAAATCCTGGACTTAATATAAACACTGCTTAGCAACAACTAAAAACATCTATGTGTTATCAACATTTTTCTCACACTAAATCCAAAGCATAACACTATACCAGCTACTAGGAAGAAAATTATTCCAGCTGAAAGCAGGACACCCTGGATTACTGTCTCATCTGAGTAATTCAGTTTCCTTTAATTTCTAGTCATAATTTAATAAGTGCCGTATCACAGGCTGTCCTATCTTCTACACAAAAAGTTTTCTAGAACCTAATTAGTCCTTTTTTTTTTTTTTTTTTTTTGCGTAAGAAATAACAATAAGGCAATCATTAAATATGCTCATTTATCTGGTGATGTAAAATGAGGGTGGGAGCAGTAGTTACATACAGGTCTTGACAGCATCGCATCCTGGAGAAAGCTATCCGGACCTGTGAGGTGTTTATAGTAGTAGCTGTAACCTGTGCAGTGGAAGAGAGGTATGTTGATGCCTCTCCCTGTGATGTGACAGCTGAGCTTTCTGTCAGCGGTGGTGTTCTGGGAAAAAGCTGTGGTAGTATGTATAAGGAGAGTCATTCAGCAAAGTAAATTTGAGGTCCTTGACTGTGACAGGGTTTCTTGAGGAATTTGTGTCTACTACTATTCTGCCCTATTGATAAGGTCTTGGTGTTAAACTCCTAAAAGTCCGGGTTTTTTAAAGAAATCTATAAAAATACAAGGAGATCTGCCAAATATGAGCTTGTACTTAACATCCCAGTGAAGGTGATATTGTTACTGCACAAATTATTTCTACATGTTCAGTATGCTTTCATGAAAGGGGAAGTTTGTGATTTTGTATAACGTTAAGCGGCCTTCCACAACCAAAGTTGTGTGTCTGCCTGAAGTATTCTGGAAAGGTACCAAAAATCATAAAGGAGGGTAGTAGTAGAGGTTAATACCCTTTCAAGGAGGTTTTAAATGAAGGGGAACCACAGATGTATTTTGGATTCTTTTCCCGGAGAAGTCACACTCAATGATAATAATACTAGGAACATAGCCTGAAGAGAGAAACTGGAGTTAAGAGACATTATTTGAGAGCAGAAAATACTAGTGATTCCTTGGATTTCAATGAGAAGGAAAGATGCCAAAAGAGAGGAAAAGTAGATGTAAAGTAGCAAGTCAAGCAAGAGAAGGTTATGCAGGAAGAAAAAGGCTGTGGCTGTGGCAGGAAGAAGATGGTTGACTGCACAGGATTAGGAAGACCTCCACAATCCAGACTCAGAAGCATTCAGCTAAATTACAGACAACCCTTATGCATGAATGAAAGTAAATGATATATTCTGTTGCTTATTTAAATGTGAAACATCTATAATAGTATTTCCTGGAGGCATTTTGCCTAGAGAGACATTCATAGCAGCTACCTTCCCACAGTGACAGTCCGTGTAGAAAACTGCAGAGAGGCCATGTCCTGAACCCACCACTATTTCCCATCTGGTAATGCTGAGATGATTTTTGCTTCCCCGCTTAACAGCTTTGCAGCAAAAGTTGGCTGCAAGTCAGGTACCAGAGAAGTGCCTTAGGGAAGGGTCTCAGAGAAGCGTTATAGGAGGATGTGATGCAGGAGATGGCTCCTGCCAAAAAAAGCAGCTAGGAGGATGAAGAAGGGACTGGAGTCTGAGGGCTTAATCTGAGACCATCTGAGTATTAAGGAAGGGGCAGATCTAGTCCTGGTGGAGGGTGAGCTGGAGACTTCTGTTGCATTGTGTTTTCTGAAGTAAAACTCATGTGTTTACTGTGATCTTTCAGAGGAAGTGGAATATAATTATTTCTTTTGAGTAACAATTTTATGTGAAGAGTTTGTATATTTAAGCTGTTGACAGCAGTTTTAATGCTATTCCTAACAGAGCTAAATTATGGAATAGAAGCTTCATTTTTATTCATCAAACACACTAAGTCTGCAGTGATTCTGAGTGAGACTAGGAAAAAAAAAATCAAAAATGTGTATGACCTGTTTTGATTGCTGCATCTGTCATGTTTCTCCTCCAATCCTGATTTTTCTTTCCACTATTTTAATATCTTTGACTTTGATAAATCATTTCTAAACATAGAAATGATGAAAACTACAAGAACTGGGTGTGAGACTGCTTAGATACTGCACTTTGTGAGGATAGTTTTCATTAAAACCTCACCATATTTACAAAATACTCAGAAGCTGATTTATTACATCTCCTGGGTACTCTGCACATCTCAATGGGTATTTTCCTGAGCTCCTCTGACTTCTGGAAGGCTGCTTTCATTATGGCACATAACCAGCTTGCTTAAGCTGATGAGAAAGTCTGTGTTAGAGGTAGGTACTACGAGATTTAAAATCCCAGACTAATATTTTAAACCCACATTTTAAGCAGGTCAGTGCTCAGCTGCATCATCATAGTAATCTCAATTTGACTTCCACACATAAAGCTGACTAAAGTAGTATTTTCAGTGCATTGATATCCTTAACTCACTCTATTTTCTTTGTTTTCATTAAGGTAGGAAAGGTGCTTCAGGTGCATTCCACTTTCAATTTTTATTTGTCTTGCAAAGAATTTTAATCAGCTTTTATTCACTGAAGAGTATCTCCATCTAAAGAGTTTACTTACTGAGAGAAAGGTGAATGAAGTCATAAGGGAACCATCAACGTTTCCATTCCACATCCATGCTGTAAAGTGTAAAGGCACTCTATCTGCTAGCAAGGACATCCTCAACATTTCTTGGAAGAAAAGAACAGTCTTTTTCTCTGTTCAGTGGAAACATCTGTCTTGCAAGCTGTAATCTTCAGATTCAGGCAAGTAGGCATAACTATAAGCTTTTCTGAAGGTCAGCTGCTCATGGACAGGTATGCAGAAATGGATTTGTTGTTAATAAACAAAGTCAATGGTGAAGGCTGGGTCCTTACCCTCAGTAAGTATATGATGATGGGAACTTTTTTCAGTTGAGAACTGGAAAAGCTCCCATCTCACAGCAGAGCAGCAGATCTTGGCAGACAGCAGCTTTTCTTGAGGTAGAGAAATGCCAGGGCAGTGGAGAGACCTGCTGGGAACCAGCAGCTCTCGCAAGAGAGGCTGACGAGGCCAGGGAGCTGGCAGAGCAACTGCGACCACCCTGATGACTGTAAAAAGCAGCCTGGGGAGCATGAGTGACCAGAGCGTGGCATGGCAGTTCATTCAGGAAGGGCACTGAAGTTTTGCCAGCTCAACCAACAGTATTCACCTGGCAGAAAGCCATGGCCTCTCTAAGATCTGCACCCACCCTGACTGATGCAGCTGCCCACATAAAGCTCCAGTGGGAACATGGAGCCTGGTGTCAGGCTGCAGGCTGTGCCGAGCTCTCACACCGGTACAGGACAGCAGCAGTGAGCACAGCTGTGGGAGGTGTGCCCAAGTAGAGAAACTCCTCTGCTTAGTGACAGAGCTCTTGGAGGAGGTGAGTAGGTTGAGAAGTTGCCTTCACTGGGACAGGCCCAATGGACAGACAGGATGCATGACACGGGGGATTCCCTATCCTCTCTCTGCCTGAGTGAACATTGTGACTCAAGGGACGGGGGGAAACGGAGACATGTTCGTGCCCAACACAGCAGGCATGTCTCCTCTGTGACCCCCCCCACATTCCCAGGTGCCCTTCCATAATAGGTATGAGGATCTGTGAGTGGAACTGAACAATACTGGATAGTTCATTTAGCTTGGTGGTGTCACTGAGGTTAAGTCAGCCTATGCCCTGCATCAAAACTGCTTCCACAAAATAAAAAATATGGGTCATTGTCATTGGATGCTCCCTTCTGGAAGGAACAGAAGGCCCAATATGCAGACTGGGCCCTTTTCTTTGGGAAGTCTGCTGCCTCCCTGGGGTCCAGGTTAAAGATGTGAAGAGAAAGCTTCCTACCCTGTTGTGGCCCTCATATTACTACCCATTATTAGTATTGCAGGTATACAGAGGTGATGTTGCAACAAGAAATCCAAGGACAATCAGGAGAGATTTCAGGGCCTTGGGACAGCTGGTTAAGGGATCGGGAGCACAGTTAGTGTTCTCTATCCTTCCAGTTGCAGGGAATGATGAGGGAAGAAACAGGAAGACCTATCAGATCAATATCTGTCTCTGAGCCTGGTGTCACCAGCAGAAATTTGGGTTTTTTTGATCATGGGTCAGTTTACACAACACCAGGCCTGCTGGTGACAGATGGAGTACACCTGTCGCAAAGGGGGAAAGGAATTCTTGTACAGGAGTTGGATGGGATTATCAAAAGAGCTTTAAACTGTATTTGAAGGGGGAAAGATACAAAACCAGGCTTGCTGGAGATAAGCCTAGGAGCAGCATGCTAATGAAGTCCTTCAGTCTGCTGTCTCGGTGAAGGTAGAAGATGGAGATCCATCCAGGCACAAGGGTTTCTGAAGTATCAGAAACCGAAGTGCCTGAAAATGGTCACATAGGAATTAGGTCTTCTTTCACAGAAACTTGGCAGGATCAATAGACCAACTGAAGTGCATCTACAGCAATGCACACAGTATGGGCAACAAACAGGGGAAGTTGGGAGCCATTATGCAGCAGGAAAAATATGGCATAGTTGCCATCATGGAACAGTGGTTTTGAAGTAGGGGTTTTAGATTCCCAGCTTCACTGCAGAGCTAGAGTCCTGGGTTGTTCATCGAAAGATCCACTCTGAAAATGTGAACATTGAAAGACCTGTGCTTCTGACTTTGGGAATGTCCTGGGGACAGGCACACTTGGACCATTGAGGGCTTTTGCTTCCGCTGGGTTTCATCTCCTAGGACATTCAGGTATCATTCAGTAAAAGCGTGTCAAGCCTGAGATATTTTTAATAAAACAGTTTGTGTTCCACACATTGGCATTTTCTGAGAAGCATTCATCAGAACATTTCCAGCAAGTTTAATTTCTGAGTAACAGAAGCCGTAAGATTTCAACAAGCAATCCTACAACAATAGGATGTATTTTGGTGAAACTACAGCATGAATCTTCAGTGCTAAAGTAATATTCTCACTGCTATTGTTAGTCCAGGCAGCTCATAGCTAGCTGAAGCACAAGAGAAGCTGATATTAAAAATTACTGAGTAGCAGCTAAAATGGCCAGATAAATGATAATATTTCATGTCATTATCTTGATACTTGAGGAGACACTGTTACTACCTATTAATGTTAAATATTTTACATATGTATAGAAGGCCACTGTACTATGACTTTGGAATGATTTAGATGCCTTTGTCTAGTCAGAATTAAGTACAAATTTTATGAGAAAAGTAAGCTTGAAATGTCCAACAAAAAATATTCAGAATGTTCAAGTATTCAGAATAAAGCTTAAGAACAAGGATGATTCTCTATTGAATTAATTATAAATTATAAGGAACCTAAAATCAGATTTTGAAAAATACTTTTATAGTAGATAGCTGTAGGTGTTCTAAGGAATGAAGCTTAAGTTCCGTATTGTGTTATCACTGCCATATGGATTATCTTTGCATCACCCACCTAGACACCACAAATTGTTGGTGACAACATCTATAGCTCCTGCTCTGATCCTGTGCTAGATTATTTTAAAATAGAGATAGCGATGTTTCAGAATTACCGTCTGTAGATGTGATTCTGCTGTGGGAGCGTAGCCTGACATAATAGCATAGCTACTTTACTACATTGCTGGAAGGATAAGATTTTAAATGCCTGTTTAGATATGAGTGATACATTTACTTCTCATATCTCTGCTCTGAAAACTCATTTTGCCCTGAAGATAAAAGTAGTTCCTCCTGCCAAATCCCCCAACACCCTCATTTCCACCCAGCAACCTGCTGACCCCTCAGAAACAATCTGTTCCTCCAAAACTCAAATCAACTGGTTCCAGATGGAACAGGTCCATGCATCAGAGCAAGCTTTAGAAGAAGGTGATTGGACTAAAACTACCTACATGCCCTGGTTGCCACTCTTTCAAATTTCCTCTAATATATCAATCTGTTTATAACAGATATTTACAGAGTAATTGTAGCCCACATGTGAGAGAAAAATAGTCAAGCTTTTTATGAGATGTCTGCCCTGTTAAGAGGTTATAGAACAGGATGGAAAAGGTTTATTTTGTACCCAGAGAGTGAGTCACAAATATGATGGAGGCCAAATGCTAGGTGAAAAAAACAATCTGGCTTGATCTCAACTTAGTTTTTATACTATGCATCATAGTTTTCATTGTGTGCTTGGATTACTCCAAGTCTAGTACGTGGTAATGCTGTGTGCTCTGGTAGGTGCATATGAATATGGAGTTACGATATAGATAATGCTCAGAGACCAGTTATGGGGAAGAACATACATTGCCTAGACTAATGAAAGTGTGTTTCTGAAAGCTCTGCATGTATGAGGCCAGAACAAGTCATCTTCACTTGGGCCACAATCACCCCTAGCGGCACTACAGGCCTGGGGAGGAGTGGCCGGAGAGCTGCCAGGCAGAGAAGGACCTGGGGGTGTTTTTATTGACAACCAGCTGAACATGAGCCAGCAGTGTGCCCACGTGGCCAAGAAGGCCAACGGCATCCTGGCCTGTATCAGGAATAGTGTGGTCAGCAGAAGCAGGGAGGTGATCGTTCCTCTGTACTCAGCTTTGGTGAGGCCGCACCGCAAATACTGTGTCCAGTTTTGGGCCCCTCTCTACAAGAAGGACGTTGGGGTGCTGGAGAGGGTACAGAGGTGAGCTACAAAGCTAGTAAAGGGTTTGGAGCATGTGTCTTACGAGGAAAGGCTGAGGGATCTGGGGCTGTTTAGCCTTAAGAAGGCTGAGGGGAGACCTTATTGCCCTCTACAACTACCTGAAGGGAAGTTGTAGCAAGGCGGGGGTTGATCTGTTCTCCCTGGTGACAAGAGACAGAACAAGAGGAAATGGCCTGAAGTTGAACCAGGGGAGGTTCAGGCTGGATATTAGGAAGCATTTCTTTACAGAAAGAGGCTGTCAGGAATTGAAATGGCCTGCCCAGGGAGGTGGTGGAGTCACCATCCATGGAGGTGTTTAAGAGGCAATTTGATGTTGTGCTTAGGGACATGGTTTAGTGGTTTTTTATAGGGCTAGGAATAAGGTTGGACTTGATGATCTTGAAGGTCTCTTCCAGGCAAAACTATTCTATGATTCTATAATTCTATGATCTATAAACAATATGAAAATACTCTGTAGAAGTGATTCATACTCAAAAGTCCAGAAAGCAGAATTTAAGAGGCTGCAAGATTGTTTCATTCTCCCAGGAATATCTTTGCTGTTATAAAATCAAACTCCTCATGCTGATACTCAGATTTCTTTTGTGATTCTGTACTCTAACCACAATTTTGAGTCAGGATTTTGTTTAGAAGTCAGAAAGCTCTGCAGAAGATAGATTTTAAATCATTAGTAAGTTAGATTTTGTTAAACTAAATCATACTGTGTAGACCTTCTGTGAAAAATTAGGTCCAGAACTTACTGTGCTGCCTAAATGAGGCCTGCAGTAAAAAGTAAAATTATTTGCACTATGAAAAGATTAATTCATTTTCTATTCTGCAGGACATGCCTATAGTGCTAGTAATTCTTCAATGTCAGTTTAGCAACAATATTTATATCTGTCTGTACACATCTTCCAAGACAGAGCTGGTAATCCATCCATTAAAAGCATAAATACTTCTTTGACAATAAAACATTTTTCTTTATTCCATAAATGCCTGGTGGCACTTATTCTAAACTGAAGAGGGATATATTGCCTAATGTGACACAGCAAGCTATGAACTTGGAGCCTATGAGCAATGCCAAACTGTGCCTTTTTCAAAGCAATTATTTTGATAAAACTGTCTTTAACACATTCTGTGGGCCTATAAAAAGACCTGTCCACAATGCAGATGCCTGGGGTAACTTTTTTTCATTACTACAGCTGGCTTTAACAGATATAATGGGCAATTAAAAAAATTTAGCTTCAGAAACTTTTAGCAGTGCTGATCCCAGCAGAACAGAGAAGATAGTGCTGCACAGTACAAGCACTTCTCTGAACTTTTATCCACCCACCATTTCTGTCTTGACCCAAATCCCCAGCTGCACTGACCTCTGCAGGGAATGGACCTCTAGAGTTTCCTGAAAGGGAATAAAAGACAAACCATGCACGGAGTGTCCACTTAACTGTAGCTCCTATGAAAAGAACCTGTGGGATCTTCTTTCCACAGGGTCTCATTGATTTCAGTGGATGTTGGTTCAAAGTCTTAAAGTACATCATCTTTTTCTTCTCCCCAAACTGGATAAAGCCTTGTTCCTCCCTGCTGCTTCAGCACCCCAAAACCTGGGTAAGTAGTGCAGAAGAGCAAACTGGCCTCCTTGATGTTTCTTGGGATGGGTTTTCTCCAAGCAGGAAAATGTACTTATGTCTCAGGTTTCTTAAGATAAAATATGGAGTGTCAGTAAAAGTAGCATCATTGTGGTAATTGCATTTACATGCTGATAAATGCATATAGAATTTTCATTGTGATTTAGTCATTTTAATTTCATCTTCTTAGTACTGGTCATAGGAGTGAATGTGTCCATTCTTCATCAAGAAGCAATGCAACAGAAACAAAATAAAATAGCATTTGAATGCACTGACTTTGTATTTATCTCATAGGATTTTACCTGAAGAAAAAATAGGACTGTGAGATTGCTGTCCTATGTAAGGCGTGAGGACAAGCTGGATCAAGGTAATATATGTAAAATACAGGACAAATATTATTTCAAATACATGTTGATATTTATTGACAGCTTGCAAAGTCATCATTAGATTTAATTAAAAGTAAAGGTCTTTGATAGAAGCAGTAATAGCAGCAACTCTTTCAGTGCTGCTATTGCTGCTTTGGAGATTTTATCAATATTACAAAACTTTTATGAAAGCTCCAAAACTAAGGAAGAGAAAAAGCTGGAGCACTCAAATTGTGGCATTGAACTGGAAGAGAATTAAGAGAAACTGGCAAGTATTTACAGATTAATTTTACATTTAATTTGGGGGAAAAAAAGTGTTAACACATATCAGTGTGTGCTAAGTATGCTGTACATTTTAACTTGTCATCTATTAAAGGTTAGTAGCAGAGCAAAATGAAGGGGAATTTACCAATGACTTCACTTTAGAGATTGCTTAAGTCTGAAATACTACCTTTATCTGATCTATTTGACACATGATGTATAGAAAATTTATGAGGGGTGTTTTAATGTTAATCATTGTGTATCATCTGTTTAGAATATAAGACATCACCTCAACTGGTGTTACTCTCTGACAGTCTAGGCATATTTCTGAATGAGATTTCTCACAAGGCTCATTTCTTTTAGAAATTCTGTAATCTTGGCCTTTGTGTAAAACTATGTAATTTTTCATATATATATATATATTTTATGACGGTGCAATAAAAACTGTAAACTCAATACATATGGCATGTCATTTTCCAGCAGATAAGTCAATTTTTTTCACCAAGAGGTGACAGCCTTCACTCAGTTCCCTTCAGATTTGTCCTCTGATGTAGATTGACTAGATGTGTATCTGTCATTGACAACCATGTACTATGGTTGGTGGATGTCTAGAGATGTATCTTCATGCTGTCTCAACACTGTTGGTATTCTGTATTATTGATTTGATAATAAAATAACCCGAAAACGACAAAATGCATATAAAATTATGTTAGTTTCGAAGAAGACTGAGCACTACTTCACCTTTGCTGCCATTCCAAGTCCCTGCTGAAATCAGGGTTGGAAAGTTTGTTCAATTCACTCTTGCTTTTGGGCAGAAATGTTCATCTGCTTCTCACTGGAAGTTCTGGACCGTGATAAGTACTCAATACATTCGTAAGAATATGCATACAAAACATTATTAAAAACTGATTTCTGTGCTCCTGTGTTATTACACGTTCATTATTTTTAATGAAATTAAAGTTATCA
The DNA here is from genome assembly GCA_025331215.1 of Actenoides lindsayi. Lineage (NCBI taxonomy): Eukaryota > Metazoa > Chordata > Aves > Coraciiformes > Alcedinidae > Actenoides > Actenoides lindsayi. The sequence continues at coordinate 93,085 of WTSP01022409.1, read as the reverse complement.
TCAAATACATCATATAATGATTTCCTCATCTCTGAAGGAGAAAGTGTGATGGTCACTCTGTGCAGTTGTATTGGATATGTCAGGATGGCATCTAAATGCCAGACAGCTATCAAAACTGTCTAAATATGCTCTTCTTTGATGACACTCTGATGACATATATGACGACTGTTGATTTCTTCTCTCTGGGTGGGTAGTATGGAAAATCTAACAGAAAACGTTTAGGTAGGATTTTGTTGCTTAGTTTTCTAAGTGTCAGATATATAACTTCAACCAGTCATTTGGGCTGTCATCATTCATGATGAAAGAAAATATCTCTACATTGCATCATGAAAGGCTCTAAGATATGTGAACTGAATAGCTGGTTAAACATGCCCATCTCTCCTTGCAGACTGTGGAGAAAACTGAGGTAGCTAGTTTAGATTAAATCTGAATTTGAAGAATTAAAGTGAGATGTCCTGAATCTTTGTGTCTTTAAATTTTATTGGAAGGCAGGCATTAATTTTCATGATTATTTGAAGGTCTCGTGGACATGCATGTGAATGAAAAACACACAAACAAGATGTTGCTGCTGATCTTTTTTTGCCTCCTGTTTATATAGGAAAAAATAGGCAAAAAAAAGCACATCTCAATTTTTTTTTGACATGTTGCATCTTTGAGAGGACCTATATATTTAGTTATTGCATGAAGAGTCTGTAAAATTTATAGCTAACTGAAGTTTCTGAAACATGATTATGGCTAAAGAGTATCTGAGGTAGGACTATATCTTGTGAGATTTTGATTCCTTATATTTTGCCTAGTGAAGCATGTAACAGCTTTGAATTTAGATTTTCTGACCAATGAGGAAGAATACTGATAGACACCAGATTGAGATACAATGCTTTGTTTGTGATATAATCTCTCATATGCCTTTTGAAAGCAGATCAATAATTTCCATCTTCATTTGCATTAATAAATTTCTGGAAAAACATGTTAGAGCATGATTTCTGTCTTGGCCATAAGGGTTCTTGACATTTGAAGAATTCCTTTGGTAACTGTAACAGAAACATCGCAGATGAAACAATGGAAAGGCAGAGGATTTGGCACAGATACACCAGATGCAGTGACTGTAAGAATAATGCATGCTGCCAGTGTCTCATTAGATCACAGCACTCATCCCCTGTTTCTGTGATCTACACTGGCACCGTGCTTCAGCACATTACTAGCTTTCATGTCACTGTGGAGGTCCTTAGAACTGTGATTTAAAATGCAGGGCGCAGTCTCCAGCTTTAAAACTATTCCCCCATTCTCTGGTTTTAACACTAGCAGTTTTGAGGAAAGTACATGTATTTTATCTCTGATGGGGATGCGCCTCATAGTTTTCTTATTTCTATGAGTAAGATCTGCAGTATACGTTTGTACTAAGAAACTCTGAAGGGTGTTTATAATGTTCTTAGTCTTATTTGTGCACTTCAGAGGCTTCTTGTTCTGACTGGAGACAACATATGCGTGTCTTAAGCTATTTAAATAAATGAATGTCTGGGCTGGAAAAATCTGTGCACGGATGAAAAAGAGAGGAAGGTTAAAAGCTAAATGAGATCATTCAGAAGATTTACAATCAGCTGTGAAAGATGTTTCCCTGCACTAAAGCTAATCAAGACAATGAATTTTCATGTTTGTCTTGTACTGCAGAGGAAATTGAATCAGATGTCTCCTGGGGATTCCTTTATTATTTGGTATTCACACACTGGCACCCACACTTTTTCAGCTGCTGGCAATAAGATAACTTCGATGCACATATGGTAACTAGACTTCTTGCAAGAAAGTGAAGCAGCAACATTTCCCAACAATCCCAAATGTATAATGAAAAGGCACTTGGATAAGGAATGTGTTCACGTCCTAGCTGTGGGACAGATTTGGATTTTAGGATCCCCCCTGGGCTGTGCTTTGTTATCACTGCTGGGAGTGGGAAATGGCTGTTGCCTGACACAAAGAGATGGTTTGTGCCACTGGCTTGTGAATGGGGCAATGCTTGTGACTACTAGCAAGAGTCAAAGGGTTCCCACCCACAGCAGAAGACCCTCCTGACCCTGTGGCAAACCACAGCTGGTGCAAAAGCAGGAGAAGGAACTACTAGGACTGAGTTCACTTAACAAGCTACTTCCATTCTCCTTTGGGTAAAGAGGAGGCAAGCCAGGGCTGACAGTTAAACCAGGCTGCAGGAGGATTATGTATTTGTAAATCAAGGACTAAAAAAATGTGCACAACAGCATTATGGTTTGTTTGGGGTTTTTTTTCTGTAGACATAAGCCTGTTATTCTCTTGCTGTTTCATCTTTTTCTTTTTTTGAGAGGAGCACAAAATAAAAAGTGACACTTTAAATGCCTTGCTTTGGGTAAAGAGAGAGACTTTGAAGTAATAAATCAGCTGCAACTATAATGTACTAGTCCAGCTAGAGTTAAATTTGACTCAGGTCATCTGTTTTAGAAGATTAGTCTTGGTTGGGATTAATTTGCTCTGGTGCTAGCACATCATGTTTTGGTAGTTAAGATTTATTCAGTGAATTCCTTTCTGGTATCTCAAGATTCTTAAAGTATAAGCTAATCTTTGACTTTTCAGGATCTGTGAAAGTTCTAAGTCAGTAAAATAAGACTATTCAGCAATTCCTGTCACATGGAAATGTCACAGAACAACTATCCTGTTTTTATTAGGTCCAGAAGAGATAATTAGGGCATATTTTTTTCCTGCAAAAAGAATGTGAGATACTATTTGATTGAAGAAAATGTGTTCCAGATTGCACAGAACTACAGTTTTCACAGATCATTTAAGAATAGCTAAAAAAACCCTAAGTTGCTACCTCATAAAATTTAGTCACTCAATATGAGCATTTTTTCTAAAGGCATTGCCATTAGCTTTCTCTAACTAAAATACCTGTGGAAATCTGGCAGGTTTTCATTAGAATTAGCGAAGTTCCTGACATTCCAGCTCTTTCTAAGCTATGAAAACAGATTGAAGCTACTATAGAGTCATTGTGTACAAAGAAAAATAGTCAGTCCTCCCTCCTGGCCTATGGACCAGGTGTTCCCCATCTGGCCCTGACAAGGTGGGCGGGCCAGGTGGCACCTGCACCTAGAAATGAGGAGAAGGCCATGCTGATGTTTGTGTGCTTGCTGGGGATTGCTTCGTGCTTTCCAACTCTCCGACTCTCCTGCAGTAACGAAGGTAACTGGAGGATTGATTTGCTGGCTCTCTTCTTCTGGGGGGGAAATACAGTGGGATGTAAGTTTCTGTTTGCTTGTTACTTGGATATTGAAGAAGAAAAGGGTGAATAGGAGCTAGGGGAGAAAAAAAGAAGCAGACAAAAGTTCCTGGAAAAGTCCTGTGGGTGCTTTACTGAGAAAAGATCTAGGAGATAGGATTAGAAAAAGTAATTAAAAAGATAGGGGGGGTCTTGAAGGTGTGAGTGCATTTGTGTTGTGATATGCTTCAGCACATCCTGATTTTCAGTCTTGGGTGTGGGAGAGGTACTCTGTGAGTGTTCCTGCCCCTTTGTATAAATTGAGAGGAACATGTGACTGTATTATGTGAAGCTGGGGAGAAATGTAAGTAAGTGTGCAGCTACGGGAGAGAAGAAGCTGTAGTTTATCTGTGATAAAGTAGGTGTGATCTACTGGCTTGCGATGTGGAGTTTTCTAGGGAAGTAAAAGAGGAAGGAGGACAGAGGAGAAGCTTAAAGCTGTTCCTGGATATTTCCACCTGAGATGATCTTGCTCCATAATGGTGGTCTTCTACAGGAACAGTGCAAGGCTGCCCTAAAAAGGGAACACGGAAAGGCTGAAGAAGTGCTTTCCTGTGTTGTGTGACCCTTTTTACTAATAACAACTTGACAAAACCTCCACCTGTATACCTGATGCCTTTGTCAAGTGGCAGTGCTAGAGGTATTGCTCTGATTCTGAAAGAGGACTCTGTGTAAAAGTGTGCAATTTAGTCTGAGAAAAGCGTTTTGGTTTTGGGGGGTTTTATTGGTGTTTGTTGTTTGCTTTGTGGTAGTGTTTGGTTTTTTTGTTGTTGTGTGTGTTCTTGGCTTTTTCTTTTAACAGTTGGAAGTCCCAATACTGTAGTTGTATTTGAACAGGCTTTCCTGTGGAGATGCTTTTTGATAATGTGCATAATACTCTTTAATGACTGGAATATCTGTAAATTGTGGGGTATTGAACAATCTTCTCCTCCTTATCTATATGCACACTCTATGCACGTTGGTTTGCAGCTATCATGGTGAGATGACCTTAGAGGTTACTACCCTTTCCTGCAAGAAGGGTTTGTGTGTAAGTAAATTTGGCTCTGCAGTATGTTTGCAGTCTCCTAGCCTGTGGCAGGAGAGAAAACAGATCCTTCACCAGGAGAGGATGAGGAAAAGGGGAGGGGGGGAAGACTTAATTGGTTTTTAGGCCAGTTGATGGCCACTGAATTGTGCTGACTAGCTAGATAATTATTCCCACCTGACTGTAGAAATGAAAACACTATGTACCTCTTTATGGGCTGTTCTCTCCGTTCAGCCTGTTTTGCTTTGTGTTGCAGTCTAGCTTCCCTCTGAAGCACACACGGTAAACCCCTTTCTGGTGTGAGTGCTGCTCTTGTCCTGTGTGCTCAGCCACACATCTGAGTTAAGCTCATATCTGGGTTCTGGATGAGTGAGCAGAGCTAGTGCTTTAGGTTTTGCAACAGGGAATTGCAGCAACTTCTTGAAAAACGGCCCCTGTTTTTGTAGGAGCTACTTCTCTGTGAGGTAACTATGAGCTTGGATGAAATAGTTGCTCAATCTGTGCAGAGAAAACTCTACATGGTTGAAACTGCTCCTTGATGGCAGGAGAATTGGTGGCTTAGCAAAGCTGAAAAGCTGTCTATGCAATTATAATGGAAACATTAGTGTGAATGGTAGCAATTATGAATTTCAGGAGTAGCAAGCAGAACTTCCAGACCCAGCAAACCAACCCTTAGTACCTTACAATGTCTATGAATGCCCACCCTTTTCCCACACCTCTTCTATATCTGCCAAATTGTTTTGTGGCATACAGGTGTTGGAGTTGAGGAGTGTTTGGCTTTCTTGCTATAATAGTTTTCAGGTGTTCTTGCTCACATGTTCTTGCTCTAACAGTTTAATGTCATGAAGTGCATTCAAATTAGCAAGGTGCTGATGCTAAGAGGTGCTGTCACCAGAAGCTCTGGATGTACTTGATTTGAGGATGGAATAAACAACTTCCCAATGAGATGTCATTGTTTAGATATCACCTTGCCTGTGAGGGTTAGGTTATGCTAAAGCTGCTTTGCATTAAATTGCATTTTGCTAATAAAACAAGTATTTACCTCAAACTCTGTGCATCTTTTTCCCTGAAGTTGCAAAGCACTGAAATGCCACTTGTGAAAACTTCTTATGACATAAATAGTATGAAAATCCTTTTTAAAGTAATGGGTAAAACATAATTGGTACATCAGGGGATAGGGTGTTCATGACCTTTAGTATCTTATTTTAGGGTATCTGATTGTGATGTGTATTGATATTAATGGAAGGAGCTTTATGCCCTTACAGGGAAACTACACTTTAGGAAATTAATAAAAAAAGTATATCATGTGTCGCTTCCCTTCCCCCCTCTAAGATAATTTTGAAATAAAATCTTCCTTGTATGATTTTTAAACCTCGGAACAAAGTAGAAAATGTTAGGCCTGTCTGGAAACACTGTTCCACTTATGGAACTTCTATGGCTGTTCCACTGCCATAAAAATACTTTTGTTGGCTTTTTTCTTTGTTGGGGTAGAAAAATATATGTATCTTAATTAGTTTTATTTATTTATCAAGGTAAGTGAAGTGAAAGCCCTCTAAATTGCATCTTACTGTAGCTACTTCTGTAACTTACTGTATTTCCAAGACATGGAACTGGATAGGAACACTGCCTGGTCTAGATTCCTTCCTAAATATGATTTGTGCAAGGGGAATACATTAAACTTGACTTTTGTTTAGTCTGTTTCTGGGGAGGAATTTAATCACTTCATGCATGTCTGCTATATCTTTCCAATTCTTTGTCTTTACTGCAGAGTATTTCTAGGGAACCAATGACTTTGGAGTGCTTTTAATGCAGTGTGAATAAACTGACATAAAAATAGCTCAAAGTTTCAACTTTAATCAGTCAGGATCCTGAGATATAAATTGAATTCTGCAATTACCTACAATATGAAATAAATGAGTGTCATACAGTGAGTTTGTGTAGTTCTGCCTAAACTGACACAAGCTTGAGTAAAACTAAAGTCTTTCATACCTACATCTCATTATTTTTGGGAAATGCCTTATTTAGTATCTTTAGTTGATAACTATGGATCTTATCTGTGATATCAGTTGATGCAGGAGTTACACTAAACTTAAACAGACAGCATATGTTGTCTTTGCAGGATGCTTGAGGGAGCCTCCTGGGGGGAAAATGTCACAAACAAGCACCATCTTGATTTCTTTCCTGTGGGTGCTCTAGTGACTATTGACTTGTATGCCCTAGAAGTACAAACATTGGTGATTTATCCCAAAACAAAAAACCAGGTTACTTGGAATGCTATGTGAAAAAGATTTAAATTATATTTGGGGAATAGTCATTAGACTGTAAGCATATTTATAGAGTGTTGGTTTTGTTTTTTTAATGCTTTAAGGCAGAAAACATTTCTAAAATTTTATGCAGAGTTGTATGATATAGAGAAACCCTTTTAATCACAAGAACTGACATGGTATGGAGGCTGCATTGTGATGATCATGCAGTGATAATTTTTTATCGGTTTTAAAGTTTTCCCCAAGTGCTTAGAACAATAATATTTCAGAGCATTCCTCAGGCTTACTAATGAAGAAAACTGAAATGGGTCATGGTGGCATTGACCTTTGAGGAAGGTTCGAACTTGGTTTGAAGAGGAGCCGTAAGGCTTTTTTCCAGCCTGTCAAACTTGACCTTTCATTGTAGTCTGTCTTGTTTTGAACACAGATTTTCACATATCTACATATTCACATCAAACAAATCCTCCTAATGTCAGTTACTGAGTCAGGTATTCAGAAGAGAATAGGAAACACTTTTAGGGAGCTAACAAGTATTTTGCCCAAGATGCAGTCGCCTAATACAGAGTAAAATCTCATTTTAGCATAATGCCTGCTGGGTATCATATAAGTGATAAGTAATGTGCGTATTGGGATAAGTAGTTTTAAAAATAGCTTCAGGAATAGAATAAGCAGTTTTAACTTTTATTCTTGCTATGGGCCTAAGCTATGAAAATTTGCTTTATTTCTGTCTCTCTAAGGCTGCTTTTTACAGGGCCAGATGGCAGCCTATGAAATGTGGTGTAGCTAGGGAGAAAATAGACCTTCATCTCAAACAGCAAGCCATGAAAATTTAAGGACTGTATTAGTCTTGATATAAATGTGCAAATAAATCTTGAGTAACCATGATGGGTATAATTATGCTGACTCCAATATACTATGTTGTTTGCTAAACATTGAATTAGTTAAGGGTAAAGCTGCTCCTTGTTTTCAAAAAGATGATTTGTACTAGCTGTAGTAAAGCAGGTGTGCTTGCACTTTTAGCAATTAAAATCTTAACTTTGTGCATCTGGTGTTGTGCTAAATTCAGCAGTGGAAGTGTACTGACTTTTTTTTTAAATAGTTTTGCACGTGTTCCTAGAATTTTAGCTGGCAAGACAGCACTTCTGGGTGGATAAATACGCATTTATTGCAAATGTGTACACTTTGAGATTTAAGAGTGAATTTAACATGTTACAGTGACTTGAGCAGCAATTATCTGTAGTTTATATTCTGTTTCTGCCTACATTATTATGGTAAACTCTTGAATGAAGTTTGAAAGAAGGTAACTTGCATTTCAGATGGTCCTCACCCTTGTGTGTTCTTTTGTGCTTCCATGCAAATTCTGTGCTCTGTTTCTTGAGATCTCACTAATGCATTCAAACAGAAACACTTCTGCCCTTGCTGTGACTTAATGTGCCGTGTCCTGTACTGCAAATCCAGAGTTTGTATTACAAGAGAATGCTTTTCTGTCATTGGTAAGGGAAAATGGAGTTGTGGATTCTTTATACAGGTTTATTAGTTTGTGCTTTTTCAAGCTGAACTTTAATTTGATGTTGGGCTTGTGACACCAATAAAACCATTCCAATGCTATGTCCCCTTGATAAGCCATGGGTGTTCACTGAAGATACCCGGAATTGAATAGCTTGAATCTGATTGCAATAGAAGATGTAAAATAAGTTGGGGTACAGAACCATATGACATTTTCAGGGGTTATTAGGTGAATTGCATGCCTAGACTAATAGGTCACACTCCCACCTTGCAGTCAGTTGGTGTAAACAATTCCATTTCACCTATTTTGGCAGAGAATGAGTCGTTCTAATGCTTCAATTGTGCTATGTTGATTAGCATATTTGGTGGCTTTAGCAAAAAAAAACAAAACAAAACAAAAAACCCACAAAACCCCCAAATCCCACCAGCTCAAACTACTCCCAACACTGCATCCACAGCAGTGAAATATATATCACCATCCCCTCAGCAGAGGCAGGCCCCCAAGCAATCAACCTGCCAGGCTCACTTAAGGTCTAGTGACACTCTGTTCCATCTCTTTCCATGGCCTATACAATGCTCTTTCATGTAGCTGTGCACAAATAACACAACGAAGTCCATGTGCTTCCTAAATATGCAATTGCTATCAAAAAGAAAACATTGGGAAGATATATCACCACCTTCCATTGTTGTAAATATTTAGCTGAATTTTTTTTTGCTGTAAGAATAACCATGTCTGGTACTGTAATTGTAAGTAAGGGAGTGACCCTGTTTAATTCTCTATAATCTACAGTAATTTTTTTTGAGTGCTCTATGGTCCCCCAACTAATAGGCCAAATAGGGCTCAACAACTTTAGGGGACCTGCCAAACCTTCATATCTGTTGCTTCGGCAGGTGGGGTTGAAGTGTGTCGTCTTTTTTTACCATCCAGATGCCTCAATTTCCCCCAAGGTATATGCTGGGGTACTTACACCACCAGCAGTGTCTGTGACCACTGGTACAAGCAAGGATTTCAGTCAGGCAGGTGCCTCCTCCTGTGCCTGTAATAGTTTGGTTATTTTATTCACAATACATCCTTGACTACCTTCATGCTATACATGATAGTCCAATAACTATAGAGGGAGGGGTTTCCTGAGTCTTAAAGCTGTGTATCCATACCATGGAGTCAGAATCTTAGCAGCTGATGCTGCTGTCTGACATGTATGCAGGTGGATTATTTTCTTTAATGTCCTGAAGCCACTAGAAGATGAATAGAGGATGCCCTTGTCTGCAGGGAAATCTATGAGCTTAAATGAGACAGCTTTGGAGCTGAAGGGTTACTGTATTTGATTTGCTTTTAGGATTAAGACTGGAGACAGGTGGGTACCAAAGCATGGTTTGTCAGTTTGTCTCGCCTCTGTGTGAGAAATGAATTGGGAGCAAGCAGACTGGACAGAATGGATCTTATGCACATTCCTACCAGTGCCCCCAAGTAATCAAGAGAGATCTCTGTAGGTAGGATTTGACAGGTCTTAGAGCCTTATATTTTGTTAATCTAAACTGGAGCTGAAGTAGTAGACTTCTCTGATGTTGCATGGATTAATTTGAAAGCACCTGAACTCATACTTCTGGCTGGCTGCAGCCTCGATGGGGATGTGTTTTTCAACACATCGAAGGTGGGAGACCAGTAACAGTCTGGTTCTGTCGCAGCACAACTTTGCAAACTAACTTGTGCTGCCTGAGCAGGCTTTGGAAGCTGTGCTGAGCTCTGTGTTGCTAGTTGAAAGGTACCTGCCATACTGACTGTAGACTATTAATTCAGGGTATACCTGTATTGTTTTGTCTGCACCTGCCTGAAAAATGATGTCTTGCATGTGGTTTATATGCATATTAAACACAAAGTTATGTTGTCACCTACAGAGCTGAGGAAGAGGAATGGAACAAATACAAATGAGAAACTGGTGTAAGAAAGCAAGCTATGGATGTAGTCATAAAAAGAACATAGCTGTGGAAATAAAAGCAGATTCTGTGAAAGTGAATGTGCTTGATAGCAAAAAGGTCACTTTTTTTATTTAACTGATGATATAAAATTCAAGAAATCAGAGAATAAAGCATATCAAACTGGAACTCTAACTCTGGAGATCAGTAGGAATAAAAGTATTTAAGCTCTATTGCATAAGTCATCATTTCACTGACTTATTTTGGGCCAAGAGTTAAAAAGCTAGAAGAAATACTGATGCATACAACACCACACTGGCTTTCCAACAAGAAATAAGCTCTGTATAAAGACAATATAGCGACAAATTTAAATGCAACTGCACAAAAGGAGAGCTATTTTAATCCTTTTTTGTTGGCAGTAAACTTTTGTATAAATTGAAGTACTCGTTAAAGTGATAATTAGCATTTCAGTTTCTATTCATGAAAAGTAATTACTTATTGCTTCCAGTATGTTATACTCTTATACAGTGAAATGCATCATTTTTACTCGTATTTTTGCAACTGGCAGTTGCTGTAGCACTGTAGTCCGGCATAGCCAGAAAGTTATTTTTCTGAAATAACAATGAAACCCAATAGATTGGGTGAAAGGAGATGTAGCTCAAGAGCCAATGCCAATTTAAAAAAAAAACAAATCTGAGAGCTAATTAGTATCACAACTGAATTTGCAATATGCTTATAAGCAGATGAAGAAATGGTTGGCAGGTTAGTCTCTCATTACTGCCAACATACAACTAAAGTTACAGTAAAACTTCCATATTATTCTCTTGTCTTGTAATAAAAATAACCTTGTAGATACTAGACAAAAGGTGTGGAAAAATGTAGTATTTCCTCTACTGGTATTTTTTTCTTATAGTAGCATTTGAATAATATGCATGTTTTAGGTTGCAATCTTTACCTAGTATGAGGCAGCACTTGAATTCTGCATTTTTAAAAAGGATTCTAAGTGACTTAATCTCTCCCTGATATTTTCTGTAGCTGTTGAAAAGATATAGGAATTAACAATTTAAAACCGTGATGTTCTTGTTCTAGGGAATTAAGCTGTTTCTTGGCTAACTTCAGTGGCTACTGAATCAGTCCCCAGGAAAGACATTTAAAGAGTGTTGTGATTTTTCTCTGTTTTTCTGTAAAATAAATTCTTCTTACAGAACTGTGAAGAGCTATATTAATACTATACGTATTTATGCTAATTTCATCTCTTAGGATGGATCAAGGAATTATTTTCTTACAGAATTTGTTGACAACTTTAACCTAGGAAGCCATTTTTCACAGATCTTATTATCTGCTGATGTGAGCATCTTCAAAACTGGATTGTAAAGAAAGCTGGCTGAAGATTTATTCTTACAAAAGAAAGGAAGAACTATAATTCTGTATTACTACTGAATAAGGAATGTATGACTAGAGATTGTGACCCTGGCTCTTATTTGTTTGCACTTGGTAATCATTTAATTATAGGTTAAAGTGGGTATTTGTCACTGTTGCCTTGATTTGGTGAGTTTGCAGTCCATCTGGGCCGACAGTAGTGGTACACGTGTTCATGTAAAGTGATTTACACTGCATGAGAGTAAATCTAAACCAAGCTTTATAATGACAATTCTGGAGTTTCTGTAGTGAAAACTGAATGACAGCATGCCCCCACATATACTGTCAAGGTATAATAATAGCTAAAATCTCCCTTCACTGTAGGTTTCCTGCTATGGTGACTTCATGTAATTCTGTGTCTGTACAGTACCTAACAGGACTATGTCCTGAATCATGTCAAGGACTAATAAAGTGAAGTAGCAATGGCTAGCTACTTTAGAATGAGGCATTAGTTCTGTATGTGCTGTATCCATGACATTGTGCAATATTTTTCCAATACCTTATTTCTGACTAGGCTGCAATGAGCTCATGACCTAATTTTAGATGCAGTTAGCTCTTGTAACTTTATATGCTGAATATACTGCAGCTGCTATTGTGGTTGTTTGTAAATGGCAGTTTTTGAAGTGGCTTTCTTGCCACTGGATATACTGTATTCTTGGGAGATTGTAGTCTTCACAAGAGCTAGAAGACCATAGAATGGTGTGTCTGTATGGAAGCAACAATTCTCAAAGGTGCTTCTAGATGGCCTAACTGCATGTACTTTGAATAAATTAAGTAGTAAAAAAAAAATCTAGTTAATTCAATGACAGCAGACTTGGAGGCATTTTTAAGAAATGGTTGGAATATTCAGAAGGTCAACAGGAGTGTACTGTAAAAGCCCTGGAACAAATGACAGTGGAAGGTAGATCAATAGTAAGAAAACTATAGTCAGGGAAATGATCAAGTATTGGTTACTGTATGTCCTATTTGTGGTATTCCTGAGATCTCAAAATGGGATTTTTTTATAATTTTTTTACATAAGTGTCATCGGTACCTACAAGCCGGCTGAGTTTGCAGAAAACATAAATAGTAAAGTTCCCATTTGAATGCCAGTTTTCATGTACCTGTGATTAATAACATGTGATGCTGTGATGGAAAATCGCCATTAGTATCGAGCACCAAGAACAACACCCCGCCTTTCAGAGATGCGTGAGCAGAATCCCTGTGTCAAGGCTTTTTAACTTAATGATATCACGGCTGGGTTATCTCAAAGGTAGTCACAAATCCAGCTTGACATGGAGTCAGATGAAGATACAAACCTTAGCTGTATCAAAGTCAAGCAAGAGGCAGATGGGTGAACAGATTTTTAGAAGCAATGAAAATTGAATTACCCAAAAATAGTAGGCTTGCCTCCTATTTGTTGATGTTTGGTTTTTGTTGCTGTTTTTTGTTGTTGGGGGCTTTTTGGGTTTTTTGTGCTTTTTTTGTTTGCTTTTTCTTTTCTGTAGAAAATGCATTGCTTCTCTGCTTGAGTCAGGAGTGTGAATTGCTTATAGGTTCAACTCTTAGTCTAGTGAAGGTGAAGGGGTATTATTGTAAAAGACAATTTAAGCAGGAGGAAATTTGACTATTTTCAGTTGTCTTTTAGATATACTGCTTTAAGTCTTCATAAATGTATGAGTAAAAGGAGAATAGTGGTGATATATTCTGTCCTTTCTCCTGACTTACTGTCTCTCCTGTATCTGTAGAAATGTTGGGCTTTTCACTTATCTAGTGTTTCTTTAAACTCAGACAGCACCCCACATCATGCCCCCCAACCCAAAAAATGCAAACCAAACAAATCAAAAATCCACAAAAGCTTTTGTACCAAAAATGCTTTTACCTCCTGTGAATAGTTCCATCCCTGAAATGTCTGGAGCTGGGGACAGAGGTGGAAGGCATGTGCCATGGCAAAGAAGTCTTTAAAGTTTGTGTCCCATATTTTTTCTATTTTTGGAATGGCCCTTTTTTAAAGATGTAAAAATTATTTAAATTCCCTGAAATCTATTTCACTCTGCGTTCTATCAAAAAGGCATGGTAGGTGTGAGAGGCTACATATGAGGTAGCAGCTACGGGCCAACCATATCTCATAGTTGGTGTGGAGGTGCTCAGGTGGTGTATGCATAGGGTATGGTAACTGTAGCCCCTGCTGTCTATTTTCTGCCTGCCTCATTTTCCTATAGGGTCAATAAAATTAGAGTACTTCCAAAGGAGTTGAGATGATTGCTATAAGATTAGGAGCAAAGATAACAAAACCACTTGCTCATGCTGAACTGGAGAAGGGGAGGCTTCACTCTTTGGACCTGTAGTGATCTTCTGTTGCTTATGCACATATATAACAAGAAAAATTCAGAAGCTTTTTTTAATCTGTATTGAGTAAATTCTGCAGGGAACTTTATGCTTTTTTAGTGTAATTTCTTGATTTACTATGTTTAAAGAGGGTAAAAATATTGGGGGGGAAAAAATTTGGACGAAGGTGATTGGTCTAAGTGTTTAGGACTTCAGTAAGAAAACCTCCTTGATAGACTGTTAAAAGCCATGTAAGCTGTGAGTCCTCTTTAAGCCCTTACACCTGTTCTATTCTGGAAGTAAAAAGACAGTATTTTGAGATGTTAGAGATACGACATCAGTTTAACTGAAATATCAAAGAAAATATCAATGGAGTGTTTGAAAATATTTGAACTGTAATCTCACTGACTGCATTGCTGTGAGGTGACATAGATAATTGTAGTGAAGTTGATATCAAAACAAATATTGGCAGACCCATCATGAGGCACAGATGGAAGACCCATTGACTAATGGGAGACACCTGTATCTAAAACTAATTGGTGTCTGAGCCTTTAAAGTATGACAATTACAACTCTGGACTGCATGCTGAATCTCAAAAGCTGTTAACCTTAGATTCAGGAAAAAAACCCAACAAAAAAATAAAAATCTTGTTACTCTTTCATTTGGTTTTTTGTCTTGGTATCTATCACAGAAGGTTACATTTTTAACACAATTTGACCATATATTGTAACTGTAATATACTATTGACACATCTGGCGCTTTTTGTAGCAGATTTTCTACCTGTTCAATTTCATGTATATGCAGCTGTGTATATATATATATATACACATGGGTATATCTAGATGCATTTTTGCAACCTGAATTCCCTTTATTCTGAGTATTTCTGACTTCTCTTTGGGCCTTTTTCTAATATTGTAATTACTACCTTTAAAACCAGTATTCATTCTTAATACTGTTTTTCAAGGAAGTCAGAATCAGGATCTGAGAAATGCATTTTTTTTTTTTACACTAGAAACTTTTTCGAAGGAGTTAATGTAAGTATGCAAACGTAAAATCTGTCAGGTTAGAAATTTAACTGACAGTTTATTACTGGCTTGGTACTGAGGAAGTGAAATGTATGTCCTTTCACAAATCCTCTTCCAGCTAGCTAAGGAACTGTAAAATAGGTCACAAAGTTTTATCAGGCAAGCTGCTTTATGGCTGTGGGATGAAGTTTAATGTTTTTACCCTAAGAGATACTATGCAGCTCTGAAACATGTTTAATGTGTGTTCAGGATCTTGTTAATATTGTATTAGTAATTTTTTTCTGGAGAAATATGGTGAACAATATGTACTAAAGAACTGAGATTTAACTGAGAAATAATCCATGATTTCAAGTTCACTTAAACCAACAGCCTGTTTGATTTGCATGTTTCCTGCTCTCTGCCAAATTTTATCCTTACAGTTGGTTTGGGGGGGGGGGGCCCAACAAACCACAAAACCCCCAACACACATAGGTTGGATTAATTTTGTTAATTATCCTTCTTAATTTGACACTGCCCTCAAAGAATAGAGTTTCTCCAAGTAATTTTTTTTAAAGGAAATACAGAACAAGATGCTAGTAGTAGTTGCATCACAAAGCAGAAGACATTTCAGCAGAGTAAACGCGCTATTAATGAAGGAAAGAAACAGCGTTTACTGCAAGTGAATAGGTGACATTTTGTTGCATGAATGCACTCTAGGGTTCCTGATGACATTTACTACTTTCCTTGCTGTCTCAATAATTTAAAGACAGTGAATAAAGCTGCTGTATTTATCAACCCAATTTAGATTGCTAAGCAACAAATCACCTGAACTTGAGGGAAATCCTTCAAGTTGATCAAAAACAATGCAAGTCCAGTTCAAGTGTAAACATGTATATCACTGTGAGAGTATCTGGGTTGATAGGCTAAGCTTCAAATTCCTTTCAATTTGTGATGACTACGGGAACTTATCTGTACTTGGCAAGTAAGTAGCTATTATTTCCTTGAGACCTTGTCTGTAGTCATTGCTTTTCATTATGTTAGCTGATTTTTTGGGGGGATGGGGTTGTTTGTATTGAATATTTATGTTTCTAAATTCTCCATGACTTACTTGCTTCTATGAGAGTCTTGCAAATCTTAAAGAAAGAGACTCTTGGTCAGAGAGAGACAGGGTAACAGTTCAGGTATTTGTGTAACTAATCTCAAATGCTGAAATTTGTTCCAGCCTGGTGTAAATTTGCATTCTTTGAATGCTGATATCTAATTCCTCTTTCCATGGCTGCAAGCTGGAACTGGAAGGCTTTTTTAGTATTCTTCATGTCACCTAAGATATCTAAAGTGATGGAACTAAGACCTAAAGGAGAAAGTTGAGCTAAAAATGTCCTTCCGCCCTCTGAGTGCATTGCAGGCTTGTATGCTTTCAGTGTGGCATCAGCAGGCTTTCTTACAAGAGAAAATAGGTACACAATGAGAATGATACTGCAGTATCAAATTTCCCAGATCTTTTACCTTTATATTACTCTTCTTCATAGTAAGGTTTGAATTCCTGAAGAATCTTGTACTCGGGACTTTTACTAAGCCGGAAGTTAAAAGCTTGAGTGTATCTTGTTGGAATGTTTCATGTATATTAACCATAAGGTTTCTGCATCAAATTCTTGTTCCTTGTGAATTTGTGGAATCGGGGCAGATTTTTAGAATTGACATGAGGAGGTCATGTAGTCCAAACTTGTACTTGGTGCAGGACTCTTTTCAGTGTTAGCTCAGCTCAGTTATGTTTTTGTCTAGCCATGTCCTGGAGACCCTTCAGGGCTGGAAACTGTGACATTCCTGGGTAACCTATTCCAGTGCTGCAGTAATTTTAATCAAGAATGTGTGTGTCCAATGTCCAAACTGAACCCTCAGAAGCTTCCAACTGGTCAAAATAATTTACAGGAGCTGCATCCAGCAAACTGTTTGCTCACAATATGTTGCTTGGTTGAATTTTTAGCCAGGCTTATAAAAATGTACACTTCTTGTTTCAGATGCCTCTTAACCCAGATAGAAAATGTTTTCTCTTCAGCAAACAGTATGGTTTCAGAAAGTATGTATTAAATTTGCTGTTCTTTAAAGTTACAGTAGTAAAAGGTTAAGCAAGTTTTTCCTTGTTATGGGAGACTCACACTATGTAACGATTGGTAAAATTCTTAATTTTTGGATCCTTATTATATTATCAATCTCAGTTTAATGGTTTTGAGCTAATTTACATAAGGTGACAGATGTTAGGTAAGTTGTCACAAGTTTCACCAAAGGAACCTGTAAGGAAATAAAATGTCATTGTGATTAAGAGTCAAGCTACATCTTAAATACACTGTTTCTTGACAGTATCATAATCACTGTAGATTTGATTTTACTTTTAGAATACTAAATATTATATTTTAATGTACTACTTGTTCCCTTGTCACTTATGGAATGCTATATACAGTATCTTAAAGTTCCTGGAGTTTTCCTCCTCCTGGGAGGAGGTTCTTTCTATTGGTGAGCAAATCTTCACTTGGCTTTATTTTGCACAAGTTACTATATATTATGAGATGTAGTAGTAAATTGGTAATCTTTGCTTGTACTTTCACTAAATGCATTAAATGGATAAGTTTTATGTGTAAATAGGGTTTACAGAGGTCGCTTATCTCTACTATCCCCAGATGTATATGCATTTAAAATATTTTTTTTACTTCCTCACTAGGATTTATTTGACTAGAAATAAGTTTTATTACCTTCAAGATATGTTGCTGTTAGTAGTGTTCTGGAAATGGTGTTGGTAACAATATGGGAATAAAATCGATATTTCTGAGGGCTGCAAATAAATTCTTGTAATAAGATCTAATTTTTAGAATGTAAATGGGTTCTTATAACTAAAACTCAGGCTTTACCTGAGCTGATTTATATTAACATAGATGTTCTATATTCACTCAAAACTCCTCCTTAATGCAGTGCTAAGATTGAAAATGAACTTTGGATGATCTCCTGTTATGGTGAAATATACATCTACTCCTCATAGTATGCTTTTTCATAGCTGTAGAGATTCACAAACAATAACATGCTCTTACAATTGTAAACAATTCAACATTAATTTTCAAACCTGATTTGATTTCAGGTTTAATATAGGTCACAAAATGACTATTTCCCTCTTTCAGGGAAAAGAGCCTTTAACTTGAGTCTTGTGCAGGAAAATGTCAACTCTAAAACCAAGTTCTGTTGTTCTTAGTAATGAAGTAGACTCTAAAGTCTTTCATACATCATGTGAACATGGATATTTTGATTGATTTGGTTTTATCGATGACCAAAGTTAGTTAAGCTTTGTTTTATTTGAAAAACGTTCTGGGTGTGTTCATTCAAGGCTTGTCTTTATTCTGTGAGTCTTGGACTTGATACCTTGACACACTTAATATCCTGGATGTTTGTCTGAATTCTGACAGTTGTGGCTGAACCCCCATGTGGGTCTGAGACTACTGGGACAGGCTGTGCCCAACAGGAAGCCAGAGAAGTGCAATATAGTGTGGGTGGCTGTACAGAATTCTTTTGAATTTACAATCCAGATCTGTGTCTTGTCTGGACAATATTCATTAGCCAGTAGAATACTGCTTCTCAAAAGGCAAGCTAATATTTTGGGTGGGTAAATGCCAATGTGTTTAGTGTAAGACCACGGGTACCCTGGAAACTTCACTGAAAGGCTCTACATAAATAGCCCTATTAAAATGATTTTGTCTGGGTTTTACATCAAAGGATAAAAGTCCATTTTATTTGCTAGGTATGAAGTGTGGTCTTTAGCATAATAGAAAAGGGAGTAGCACTGGGTAGAAAGAATTCATTGCTTCATGTGCTCCCTTGATAGAAAATTATAACCTAATGAAGTTGCAACATGGTTTTAAAGCATTTCTAACTTGTTTCCAGATATTTCTAGAAAATATCTGAAAACAAGCAAACAAAAAAAACCCAAACAGAAACAAACAGAAAAGCCAGGCCCATGTTTCTTTGTAACACTTCCCTCTGTAAAATGTGTGCTGCTTTTTTTTCCCTCTCCTCCTTCCCTCCTCCCTTAGGGTATGATTTTAGGCTTGGTTGCTTAGATTATTTGATTAAAAAAAGAATTAATTGCTGAAACTAGGCAAAGACTGCCATTAGATGCAGGTTGCTTTAAGACTTTATCTTGCACAAGTAGTAGAAAGTGAGGGAACAGTTTCAGGATCTGAGCCTGAATATAGACTAAATTAGTTGTTCCTTTTTATGGTTTGAAGACTTGAGTATACTCAAATTTGAAGATGCTCAAAATAACCCCCTTAACATTAGGTTCTGTATCATCAGGATTATGCTTATATAATTATTTCATAAGCAAAACCCACTCACTTCAAAACGAGAAAGGAGTTAACATATTACCAAAGCTTCCTGAAGTGCATGCCTGAGTCAGTTACAGTAAATTCATTTTATGTTACAACATTTAATCCTCTAAATGTTTTCTGTTTCAGGTTCCAGAAGTTAGTAAACAATATAAAACAGGGTTTGGTTTTTTGGCGTTGTGCTGACTTGCCATTAGTGATATTAAAAAAAAAAGGGGGGGGAAAAAAAGTGTGTTTGTGTAACTTTTGCTGATTACCACCATTACTGTAATGATTTTGGTCACCTGTGAAAGTTGTCTTCTGTGTATTGGAACCAAATACACATCACAAGACTTCAGTTGTGGGGAGTAAAGAGCATTTCCCAAAGGACCTTTTGCTGGCCTTAATAGTGACTGAATATGGTCAAAATATTGTGTGCTTGGAGCTACAAAGTATAAATGCCAAAAGGCAGAGTATAGATAGCTCTGTGGAAGGACTATGGGCAAGTGGCAACCAGGATGCAAAAGGAGGACAGGGTGATCTTCTGTCTTATGCTGCTTTCTGAAGATTACTGGGCTGACAAGAGGTAATGGTTGTCACACTTACCTTCTCCCACTTTTCAAGTGGTATGCTTTGTCCTTGTTCAGTTGCTTTGGGGAGACAAGAGGAAATGGCCTGAAGTTGAACCGGGGGGGGGTTCAGGCTAGATATTAGGAAGCGTTTCTTTACAGAAAGTGTTGTCAGGCATTGGAATGGCCTGGCCAGGGAGGTGGTGAAGTCACCATCCATGGAAGTGTTTAAGAAATGGTTTGATGTTGTGCTTAGGGACATGGTTTAGTGGTTTTTGATAGGGCTAGGAGTAAGGTTGGACTTGATGATCTTGAAGGTCTCTTCCAGCCAAAACTATTCTATGATTCTATGACTAGGAAGGACGGCTTCCAACTTGTTTCTATCCTAATGAATGGATTTGCCATCATCATTTGAGTTTACTGCGTAATAATAACACTATAATGTGGAATCTAGCTTATCTGAAGTCAAAATTTGGAAAATTAGAAGTTATGCCACCCTCTCTGAAGTCAGGGGATGAAAAGTTAACTTCCCTTAGATTTTTCTTAGGAGTTCCAGAAAGGAAATTCCACTGAATTTGCCCCATCTTCCATGTGGCATGGACTGTGTGTGAATCTACCAACTACCATAATAGGGAGCAGAATTCTAGTATATATTCAGCCTGTCTGTGTTCTAACCCAAAGTGGCACTGTGTCTTTGTGCCAGACTGTGAAACTGTTCAAAAAAAACAAAACCAAAAAACCCCCCAAAACCCAAACAAAACCCCAAAAAACCCGAAACAAACAAACCTAGAACCTCAAAACAACCAGAATATTCCTTAGGAGAAAACAGAACCTGTAGTGATCCAGCAGGAAATACTGAGAAGAGGATCTGAAAGGAGTTAGTTACCCTTTGAGCATAAGACTTGAGGAGAAGTAGCTGTGTATGGTAACTGTTTATTACCTTAAACAGAGATGATGGATTAAAATTTTTATGGGTTTTTTAATTCCTTCCCCCCCAAGAGATCCTGCTTCAGGAAGTTAGTTTAGATACTGGATGTCACTTTGCTTTAGGAAGTTATAGTGACTGGATGTAGTTGTCAGCCCTCCCAGAGGGGACAGAAGACATGCAAATCCAGAAGAGAAGTGTGGTCTGTTGATGGGCTGTGGTTCTGCTCAGCCAGCTGGGCAGAAGAGCAGGACCATCGTGCTCAGAAAAAGAAGCTGAAGACTGAGATGTGAGGTGAATAGATTCAAATGCTGCACTTGCCTTATACTCTTAGCTTGAGTTCACTGTTAACCCATTACATCAAGCTTAGGCTGTCTGCACATTGACCTTTGATCTGGCTTTAGCTTAGACCCAAATGTCTGCCTTTGCAATATTGTGCAGCAAAAACACATAGAGGGGCTGATGTGCTCTCAAGCTCCATTCCTATGGCAATATGAAAGAAATTGGCTTAAAATGTTGGCTATACACATGTATTGTTGCAGTTCAGACAAAAAGATTAGAAAAGACTTAAAAGTAGAAGTATGCATGTAGTGACAGTTTTGTTTCTCCTAGTCTTTTAAATTCATTCAACTTCCAAAATAATTCCTCACAGAATTTTAAGAAAATGCTTCTGCAACCTTCTTTCTTTATTATGTTAATTTTTAAAAGGGATTTAACACCTAATATTGCAAAGTGGTGAAATCTTTTTTTAAAAGAAAACAAACAATAAAACCCCACAAAACAACAAACCTATTTAATATTCCTGAGGTTTAGATTAACTGGAACAAACCCAGGTAGTTTGGAGTTACCTGTTCTAACAGCAATCACACTTTTGTATTGTGCTCTGCCAATTGAATTTTCATTCTCATCCTGAGCAGAAGGTAATAATAAAATGTTCTTTCTCTTTTGGAGATCAGAAAAACGTGGATTAAATCTCTACATGTTGTGGAACTCCTCACAGCCTTATAATTGTGTCTCTGTTGTAGTAAAATATACAATCACAGCCTTGAGAAAAAAGCAATAAACATGTAGCTGAGAAATGCATAGAAAAGCCACAGGGTGCTCAGTTTGAATACTCCGATGGTAATTAAGACACTCATGCAGATCTTGAGATGGCTAAAGACAAGATTGTGCTTTTCCATCACTGCTACTAAATAGAGGGGTTTTTTAAAAAAACTTTTTTTGTCCATTGTGATCAAGTCACCAGATTTATGTATCTGGAAAAGGACTGAAATTTGTGCTCTAAAAGAACAACTTGTTAAGAACTGGTGTTCTTTGATGATGCACTTATCTGCTTAGACTCAGGAGGATCTTTCTAGACTTTAGGGAACATTGAGATTCCAAAAATCCAGGTAATTCTTCTCCTTAAGAGTCCATATTATTACAATCTCCGTTTTTGGTTTTTGATGTTCTAGTTATCCTAGATATGGTTGATTGTTTTTCACTTTTGTCTACCTCTCTCTGGAGAACATCTTAGAGGTGTAAACTGGTTCAGAGGACTAAACTATCAAGATATTTAGTACCTTCTATGTGGATAAAATATCAGTTAAGGACCAGTATAGCACAGATGGCTTGATTTGTTGCGTAAGGGAGTAAAGTGAGCATTCTTAAAATATTTGGTTGTTTGAACACTATTTAGTTATGACAGCTGTTCAAAGGCTCCTTTGAAAAAGGCAGGTCAATGAATCACCTTGAAATTCCAAATTTAAATTTGCTATTTCTTTTGTCATGATTGGCTCATGCTGCTTTTCTGGGCATACATGGGCTATTCTCTTCAAAGTGAGAAGTGATTAGTATTTTAAACAACAACAGCAACATCTCATTAAAATCATTAGAATAGCTTTGAATCTACTTGGCAGTGCCTTAAGTTCTGTCTTGCCAATTGTGACTCAATCTCAGATATACCACAGAAAGTTTTGGGCTGGGCACTTCTTTGTTCAACTCAAGTGAACTGAATTATTGTAGTATTACAGGAAAAGTGCTGCAAGAACTGAGACAATGAGATGATATTTTCAGCATCTGTTTCCCTCAAGTGTTGTCTGATGTGCAGCTGCAGGTTGGGTTGCATGGAGTACCAGCTGTTGGATTTCTGGAGTGCAGGTGCTCCCCCACTACTCCCAAAAGTGCACTTGAGGACTTGTTTCCAATCCCACCTCTTCTGGAGATCATACTTATGCAGCTTTGCTCAACTATGGAGAAAATTCTGATTCTTCTCCCCCCCACCCCCCTTCTGGCTGCCAAAATGCCTTGTTGTATAAACAATCTCACCATTTGCTTCATGACCTTACCATTTTGTCGAAGGAAAAGACTATGTAGGTGTTATGTACTTAGGATCTTATATCTTTAATGGAGATCATAATTGCAAACTACCGAGGAATCACCAGCATATGTCATGGGGAGAGTAAACATGAGTTAAAATAATCATCACCACCTGCAAGGCACTTTTAACTTGTTTTATTTGAAAGCTGTGGAGTACTTATGTATCAACATATACATACTTGTTAATGTTTGTAAAGGTCCCAGCAAACTTAATTTTAGAATGAACTTACTATTTTTCACCAGCAGTGAGGTTCATCTGCTATACAATATAGGACTGTGGTATTACATTGGAAGTGGAGCTCAAAGTAGGGATTTTGCATATCAGCTCTAAACACTTGGAAAATTCTCATGTTCACAACAGGGAAATACAGACTTCTAGCTTTCTTTGAAAACACAAGGTTCTATTGCTCTTCAGATTCTGTAAGAGATAAGGAAGGAGGTATAGAATGTTTGATATATTATGAAGCTGTAAGCGTAATGAATGTCTACTGTGTTTCAATACTGTGAACTCTAGTCTAACATCTGGTTTGGAAGTTGAATAACCTTATCTCAGAACAGATACAGTGTGTCAAGGTGGATTTATCATAACTTGGAACCCTCAGGACTTCTGTGACTTCAGGTCCTGTAACCTTCTGTTCTCTTTATTTTTTTCGTGAATTCTTGATTCATGTTATGATTACTCCTATGTTTATTATAGATTGGGTAATTTGATCAGGTTATATTCAATAATGTACAGTATCCCTCTACACAATTTTCTTAAGCCAAACTCACTTTGAGATTTGTCTTTACAACTAGATGCTTTTTTTCCTCTTATTTCTTTGTTTTAGTCTCATTTAGTAAAATGTGTTCATTGTTTTAGAACAAATGTAAAAAAATACCATGTTTTATTCTGTTGTATAAAACATTTTATATTGATTTTTCTGACAGATTCCTCTGGCTACTCTCTGAATTGAGACTGTTTTCACAATTACTCTGTAAACTTCAACCAGAAATTGTTGCTGAGAGCTGAGACATATTTAGGAGTTATCTGGATCACCAGTTTTGCCTTGCATGTGTGGTCCTTTAATGTCACTTTCCAGAAATCAGTTTTTGCTATAATAGACTGCCTCTTCAAACAATGTCATGTTTAAAATGAGTAAATAAACATCCAAAATACATGTTTTAGCTATTCTAGGTAAAAATTTTTGAACAAGTTTGCTGTTAGCATTAGCTTCGGAACTTGCAACACTAAACTGAACCTCTTGGGGTAATAGCACTTGGTCCTTACTGTGTGCTAGTACATGGCTGAGTTCTTCCTACCTTTGTCCCCATATACTTGAGACTTCATGCTGACATTGGTATGAAACATGAGCTAAGACTTAATATGAGGATTTCATAAAAGCTGGTTTGCATTTCAAAGTCAGAAGTCTTTTGTTTCTGAAGAACAGAATCACAGGATTGCCTAGATTGGAAAAGATTATCGAATACAATCATTAACCCAACACTGATAAGTCCTTGACTAAACCATATCCCTAAGCACTATGTCTACAGGATTCTTAAATACCTCCAGGGATAGGACTCCACCACTGACCTGGGCAAGCCATTCCACTACCTGATAACCCTTTCAGTAAAGAAATTCTTCCTAATGTTCAGTCTAAATTTCCCTTGGTGCAAATTGATGCCATTTCCTCTTGTCCTATCACTTGCTACACGGTTGAACAGACTGATCCACACCTCTCTACAACCTCCTTTCAGATAGTTGTAGAGAGCAATAAGGTCTCCCCTGAGCCTCCTTTTCTCTAGGATAAACAATCCCAGTTTTCTGAGGTGCTCCTCATAGGACATGTGCTGTATGCCCTTCAACTGCAAACTATACACCTTGGAGAGCAGAAAAATAAGGTGAGGAATGGGAGAGGAAGTACTGTGAATGCAAGAGTGAAAAATAGTTTCTTCTGAACCTACAATTTTCTAATGTATCTGCCACAGATTGGAAAGGAAAAAAGAAGAGTAGCTCACAAGAGTGGAACAGTAAAATATAAAAACTAGTTCTTGGAACATTCATAGCTATAATCACGAATAAATAGCAATTAATAAGGATATTGTGAAGCATCTGACACAAAGGTCAGCTTGACATATGCTGTAATCAGTATATCAGTAATTGTATTGCTTTTTCCAATTTCTGTAGTGAGATGACTGTGAAAATAAGGGCTTTTTATAAATTTTGTTGGAATATGCTAATATTTTTGGAAGTGAAATATGCTGTAGAAAAAAGAGACCAAGTACTGAATATAGAATGTGAGGGGAAACAGGGAGAAGGACACAGATGCATTTCTTGAGGTTTTAGACTTCATAAAGGCATGTATACAAATACATTAGTTCAGGAGATCAGTTCAATCTAGCTACCAAAATACACTAGTGGGCTAGAGACATTACTGTTCCCCATTAAGTCAGTGCAAATTTTGCCATGTGTACACTTCTGCATCTCATAATCTCCCTCCTGAATAGGTTATGAACCTCCTGCAGGTTTACATCAGGGAGCAAATCTCGCATGCACTCTTTACCAAACTCATGCAACATAGAGTGAATTGCTACCATGGGCATAACTGAAATTGGAGCTGAGAATGTACCTTGGTAGGAAATAAATGTATCAACAGTACTCTGCAAACCTTTTCAGAGTGATGTACAAGGTAATAGAGAATCTGTGTTGGTAATGTTAATGCCAGGTGCTCTTGCCTCAATGGTAAAAGGCTGACGCAAAGGTTTATGAAGTCCTAGTTATAACTAATTTACACAACTAAGCTGAAGGGAAGACATGTTTTCCCTTTTGAATTTGAGCTAAATACATTGCTCAACAGATCAAAGACATTTGAGTTTACACGACAGGGATAATCCTTCTGATACAAGAGATCTGCTGCAACATCAAGCAGCGTTTGTTTACGTGATGAGCTGTGGCAGTAGTTTTCTGACAACTTTTTGTTGGTTGGTTTTTTCCTTATGTTCCAATGGTTACAGGATGTGACTGCAGGCATGCGATACAGATTTTGCTGTCTCCGTTGCCATGAGCAATGTTATACAATGCCTTTGTACAAACGTGCAATCTGTAACATCAGCAATGTTGCCATGGCCTGTCGCTGCTGCCGAGTGCTGTCCTCCAGCATGTGCATAGATCATTGCCTAAGCCACTGTGGAGAAGAATGAACAAAATTATTAATTTTGTTAATAAATCTGAATGTTTTAAGTTTCAGCTCCAGTGGAAGCCTTATCTATCTTTTTATTTATAAACTCACCTCAAGATCAAATTACTTTGGCCAGAGAGATGTCCACTAACAGTTCATGGGTATGTCCTCAGCTCCCCACACCAGAGCCTAGGGCAATCAAATCATCTCATGTGGCTCAGGCACCATACAGTAATTTATTAGCCCATGATAAAAGGTCACAAACTATAGTTCCCTGCAAAAGGCACTGACAATCAGTGTTCTACTTCCTTAATGCTGCTTTCTCTGTCAAAACCTTCCACCCTACATGTAACCATAGGAATAATGGTGGAAAAGGGGCTGTAGCTCTACTTTCCTTGGACTCTTTCCTAACAGCACTGAAGTCAAAGTACCTGAGAAACTGCAGAGCCTCCTTTGTTTGGGTTTACATTGCCTGGCTTTAGACCAATAAATCTGTAACTGTGATCAATGTTGTTGGTTGAAAACTACAAGTGTTCTTTTTTTTCTTTTTCTTTTTTTTTTTTTTTAAATTTTTATTTTAACATTACTGCATGCTGTGAGGAGAAAGAGGATGAAGTCATTTTGACTCCATTGCCTGCTGCTTTCAGGTCATGTTAAGACCCAGTCAGCTCATGGAAAACTCTATGCTGAGTCTTTAAGTAGCAATCACTTGCTTGCACTTGTAAAATTAAAAATAGCACAATAAATACTTGTTTACTGTAAATTGATGTGAGTAGTAATATGCAATTTCTAAAATGAGTTGTTGAAGTTTCTGCTGTCTGATTTATACCAGTATGGTGATCCTAGTCATGGAACTGTACTGTCTCCCTCTGCAGATAATTTATTGTACTAGAAAATCTCATTAGGATTATGGCCTTTTCCCATGATTTTCAGAGGTGTCTCAGACCTGCTCAGGAAGAGGGTCAACAGATAAGAGAATAATTCTGACAGTTTTCCTGACATTTCATTTCTGCAAACATTTTGTAGCCTTGCCACACTGAGGGAATTATGAGGTAGGCAGCTTACACATGGCAGACAATTTCATTTTCATAATAAAAGATGAACCTGGAAAATAATAAGAAAATAAAATCAGATAATAAAAGATGAACCTGCTTCACATACCTCCATGAGAAATGGTATGTCTTACTGAAATGCTTGAATGTACCTAAATGGACTATGTAGCTATTAAATGAAGCCAAATCCTATCTTGCAGCAGTTTTGATTTAGAATAGCTCTGTTACTTCGGAGTTTTTCCTGTGGAAAATGAGGTTAGATTTACTTTGTGTGCTTTTCATGAAGACCTCCTGAAAGTGGTCTAATGGCTGCAGAAAACTGAATACTTTCCTTTGTATTGACTCTTAGATAATATCCGCTCAGGTAATATAAACTTAATAGCTGCTATGAGACACCAATGACTTCTGAATATAAATACATTTTTAGGTGTTTTGGAAGACCCTGTTCAAATGACAGTTTTAGAAGTGAAGGAAAACCTTCAGAAGCTATTTCTGTAAGGAGATGTGATGTGTAATGCTGTTGATTTTTAGCCCTGTTGTTTCTTGTGTTCATTGCAAAATGAAATGAGAACAATTCCTTTAAATACTGTCTCAGCAGCTCTTCTGAGCTAGAAGCCATGAGTATTTAACTAATAGCATTTATTTATAGTCAGGATCAAAGAGAAATATAGACAAAATAATTTTTCTGAAGTCAGCATGTGATTAAAACATTCATGAAATCCTTTCTTTTGAAACACTCTCTTTGGTCTGCATTAAATTCCAACGGATCTCCATCCAGGAAGGAGAAGTAGTGTGTGCTTACTGGGGTAGCCCCTTCTGTACCTCTCTAGAGAGCTTGTGCAAGGACTGAGGTAATTCACACCAATTATTCTTGCTGAAGTTATACATGAAAGTAGTTTCTAACTGGTTTTAGTTAAGAAATTCATAGAGAAGTCATCGAGAGATCTTCCAGAAACAATAGACCTAACTACTGGATTTTAATTGTAATATATAAGACTTCCTATTTTAGAATTGGTTTGAAGTTGTCACTTGAATAACACTTCAGACTTGTTTCCCTGAACTGCTGCAGTGACAGCAGGCGCTGAATTTGGTGCAGCAAGGAAATCTGTTCTGAATTGCTATATCAGGTTTACTCTTGGTGTTGGTTGTGGGAGTAGGCTGTGTGCATTTACAATGCAAATGAGAAAGGACTTCTTCCACTTTGCTCTTAGTAGATGTAAGCAGCTTTCATATTGGATGACTGAAAAAACATAATAGTCTGTACTCTGTAGTCCAGTGGTGTGTCTTCTCATTGATCGGTTAATCATTTACTAAGGCCTTTTATTCCTATATGAAATGAAACATATAGTTACTTAATTTAAACTCACTGTATACCCTTTAATGAAGGAACACTTGCCTGTTTATGCTAATCTTTCTGGAACATTCATGGATCTGATTTTAAACAAGTATCTATCTTTGCAGCTGGGAATATAATTTGTTTCTTGTATTATTTCTTGTTGACTATGTAATAGATGCTTGACTCTTAAAAAGAAAGTTTAATAACTATACAGTGCAAAAATGCAGGGAAAAATGTAGAAATAATTGGCTTGAAATGCACATTGTATCTCCCAATGGAAGAGGGGAATTGTCTCTGTTTTTGAAAACTGCCAGTACCAATGGTGGGAGTGAACTCTAACAATTTAACTAATTCACAAATCATTTTTTGAGACAGAATAAGCAGAGAGATTTAGGTATTGGCAACGTAGTTGACTGCACAGAAGAGTTGAGAATTGCATCATTTGCAGAGGACATGAGGAAGGAACAGTACTTTTATAAGAAGCTGACTATGAGGAAAAACTCTAAGAGAATGGAAATAGGAGCATACTTGTAGCTAAATTTTCCCTTTAGATCTTAAGCACTCTCTCAGCTAAATATTGGGGTTGAAGAAAAGTGACTTATTTAGGATTCAGCAAAAACAGGTCTCAGGAGGAATTTGTATGAGAATGCCTGTGTGTGGGAGGGGGATGGCATATTGGAGTGAAAAGGCTTTTTCTTTGCAGAGTGGGCAGCACAGAGGAAGTGTGAAAAAGTAGCAGGAGGAGGAGACAAATAGGCATTTCTGACTAAGTTGTTGTGACAGAAGGCAAGGTCCAAGAAATAATTCAGGATGGTAAACCTTTAAGATCGGACCTGATCCGATACAGTAATACAGAGGAAAGTACTGTGGAGGTTTGAAGGAAGGATGTGATTTGAGCAAACAGAACGATTGAATGGATGTTTATTACTGTTACCAGAAAGCAATGTTATGAGTACTGAGATGAAGCTATAATGTTCAGAGTACGGATGAGTGCTAAAAGCCATGGAGCAGAGAAAAGTGTTAGCTATCCATTATGCTGGGGAAAGTTTAGTGAATGAGATACGAGCGAAAGCACAAGGCTTTGTTGTGCTGGAAGAGTAAATAATGGGGAAAATACAGAGTTTGCCCCAAGGAATGAAAATATATAGAAGGGGCTGATGTGAGAGGAACAAGAGGTCTATTTCTCTTTCCTATATTAAGCTTTAGCTTGCCATCACTCATTCAAGATAGTGACAATGGAGAGAGCAGATGAACTAACAGGTGTGAGACCATCAAAACATTGAGGAGTAAAGCAGATGGGAGACTGTCAAATGAGAATGCAATAGGTGAGAAACAGCAGACTTGCAAGTTCTTAGGACAGAGCTATAGCAAAAGATGAATCTCAAATATTTTGCTGCCCAGCAGCCATTGTCACCTCCCTCTTTTAATATCTCAGTTCAAGCTGTTCTTTCCTTGCCTTATGTTCTATGTGGTACGGTGAATCCCTCATTCTCATGAACAGGAGAGATGAATCTGTCTTGTGTTGTATTAAGATAAATACCGTGCTTTAAATGCAGCTTAATTAGGTCAAAGCTAAACTCCTATAGCTGATTAAATGCTGAAGACCTGAAAAAATGCACTCTGGTGTATTATAAAATCTGTAGGTAATCTCAAGTCTCTGAGGCTCTCATTTCTTTATGGTAATGGAAAATTATCCTCCAACTTAATTTTGCAAGGTTAGTACTTTCTTTCCATGGAGCAGCATATAGAAGCCTTTGATCTGCTGGAGTTGCACAGAGGTCCTATTTAAAGGTCTAGTTCTTCCTATGGCATCTGTACCAGAATTGCGTGTTTTGGCTTCTTTTGGCTTCATGTGGTGCCTGTGACCAAGCACATGGGGATACGCACAGGCAGTGCTTCAGGCTTGCTGGCATTTAACCGTGGATTTTTCTTTCTAACGGGATCAGCTCATGATACAGGCAAGAAAAGGAGTACCATTGATATCTGCACCTTCCCTTTCTGTGCTTGAAGGATGCTACATATCAGAAGAGGGCTTTGTATCAGAAATAGCAGCTGAGTGATTTGTCTGTTCAAAACTTTCAAGCAGCTCAGAGGTTCATATGAAGCCCTGAATAGAGAGTGATATAAAAGAGCTGTTTAACACAGCCCCATATGGTATTAGCGGTTACACAGTACTTGCCTAAAGCAAATCTTACTCTGACTTGCCCAGAAGATCTATCTTCAGTATCAATAAAAACTGAAGGTTTCCTGGAAGAAAAATCATGGGTGAAGATGGAAGAACCTGAACACACTGCAACTGAGGCAACTCTTATTCAGAAAACTCTGTTATTGTTTCCTGTTTTTAATACCTAATTATTTGTGTTTAACATTTCAGGTTTTATGTACTCTTTTCCCTTTGTTTTTAAAGATCTTCAAAGTTAAGAAACTACTTGGACTGTTCTCTTGAGTCAGGTATTTCTGCTATTTGATTTGAATGCAAAAAGCTGTGTTTATCTTATTCCAGTTCTTGACATAAAGCTGATATAATTTAAAATATGGTTTAAATGTTAGGAGACTGAAGGCAGCCAAATAAACTTGGAAAACTTATCTATCTCCATTTTCTGGGAAAACAACAAGGCTATTGAAGGCTTTTAGCAAGCCTTAATAGGTGCCTGTTAAAAGATTATGTACTGTGATATTCTATTAAAGAAACATTTTAAAATAGAGTTAGGAAACTGTTTAAGTCTTATTAGACAGTTTCATTTGGACTCTTGTGTATACAGGTTTTTAGAGTGAACTTGAAGACTGACAAAGTTTGCAATGCAGTGCAAAGATCTGATGCTACCCTGGTAGTCCTGTACAGTAACAACACTTGAAATCAGATGAGGACCAGGAAAGGTTGACTACTATGCCCCACGTGAACATATGAATGGTGCCTGTAACAATCCCCGTGGCTGTTGAATTCTTGGATGCCACTGGGTAAGGGTGATGAATCTGTCTTGTGCTTTATATTTCTCTGAAACCAGTGAAAACTGGACATCTTCAGCAACAGCTTTGTTACACGTACTTCACTCATATATACCCTATCTTATTTGTAAGTGTTACTGATGGGAAAGAAATTTAAAATGTGTTCTGCCTGGGTCTGGGAAAAAGATGCTTTGTCCAATGGCATCTAAGAGTGCTGTGGGACAGGCACATCAGCTTTGAATTCAATAGAGATGACTGGCATGCTTCAGAAAATCCAGTCAACAGATGATAAATTAAAACAACTTCTGTCCCGTAACAAGGTGGAATGGCTTTAAATAACTGACTTGAATGTTAAAAAATTCAGACGAATAACTGACAAATTTTAATATTTCATAATAGCACAGTCTGCATATCTGGGCAGAACTTGTATTAGCTCTGAGGTGACCAACACACAAAACTGCTCCTGAAGTTTGCCTGGGCTGTGATCAGAATAAACTAATTAGTTACAATATTTCACGTGCATATTTTTTTGGTACTTTTGTGTGTGCTTGTTATCATAGTTTTGGTGTGCCATGTAGAAAACTGTTATAAGAGGTGGGGAATTTCTCTGCTTTTAAGCAATAGAAACATATAAATCCTCATGAAGACTTGCAGTACCTATTGTAAATAGGTACGATAGGATTGGAGCCTATCCTCCTATCTGCTTGATGGAAAAACTTTCTCTTATGCCTGATTTGAAATTTTTTTCCCTGTGATTACTGGTTACTATAATAAATAGATTATTTATATAATTACCACTGTGATTAGAGAGGGCTACTGGTTTTCCTTTGTATTTACGTGTGTATGTGGAAAGCAAAGGTTTGGGAAGTTAGCTTTTAGTAATATGTTGTTGTGTTATGGAAGTGTAATGAGAAATCTCAGAAGAGTGTTAAGCCAATAGTGGGAGACAACATCTGTATGCTATAGGACACCTAGGAACAGGAGACTTGAGGTTTTTATTACAGATCCTGTGTATTTTATTTTCTTTGTGACTTGACTCTATATAGCCCTGGTACAAAAATGTGGTTGAAAGCCAGAAGTTGTCAATCAGTTATACTTAACACTGCTAGATAGATTCTGATTCATGCCAAAACACTGTATGTACGTATGTTTGATCTTTCTTCAGCCACAGTTATATACAGTGTTATAATCCTGGATTAAAGACTGAATGCTGATTTTGGGATGATGCCTACGATAAGAGGCCCTGGTTTTAACATTTCTCCTAGTATTTTGCATACAACTTTTATTCAACTGAGTAGTATTTTATTCTGTGGAATGAAAATTTTATTTGGCACCCCTTAAAGTTCAAACTGGGACCTGTACTTTTAGAGTAAGGGGTCCCAACTTTTTCCTTATGCTGTTTCAAATAGTACTTAAAATTCCTTAGACTACATATTTTTTTTCTGAAATATTGAATTATGAATGTCTGGGCAAGCACCTGGCAGTGGTAGATGTTTAACTTATCTGCATTTCTTACAAATGATATCCCGGAATGAAGAAAAAACTTGAAAGATAGAAGTTTCTCTTGTCTGGAACTCCAGCTCTCTCAGGCACGGCCGAACAGCTGTTGTGAGACAGTGCTGGAGGTGCTGAGTGGGCTGTGGTGCCATGCATTGACCTATAAGAAGGGAAACATGTTGTGAATAAAAATAAACATAAATGTCAGTGCTGATGACTAGAAATAAGGTGTGTTTGCAGGCCACATGGGAATGTTTATATATATAGAGATAGATATTTTTATATTAAAAAAACTTCACACTTGCACAGGGAGAGCATATTCAGTGCAGAAGAGAATGTGAAGAGTTGTATGAAGAAGCATTAAAAATTGTACAAAGATGTTGATGATTAAGTTAATAAAGAGAAGACATTAATTAAGCAGTATCAAGTGGTTAGATGATTCAATTAAAGGAAGTCATAGAATCATAGGATCATTTGTCTGGAAGAGACCTTCAAGTATCATCTAGTCCAACGCTCCTCTGCCATGGACAGGGGTATCTTTCACTAGATCAGATTGCTCGAAGTCCCATGCAACCTGAACTCAAATACGTTTCAGAGATGAGGAATCTACAACTTCTTTTGGCAACCTGATCCAGTCTCACCACCCTCATAGTAAAAAAAAAATTCCTTCTTTATAGCTAATCTAAATCTACCCTCTTTTAGTTTAAAGCCATTATTCCTTGTCCTATCATTACAGATCCTAATGAAAAAATCTCTCTCCACCTTTCCTATAAGCCCCTTGTGATTGCTGAAGGGCTGCAGTAAGGTCTCACCCGAGCTTTTTCTTCTCCAGACTGAACAACCCTGACTCTCAGCCCTTTTTCATACGAGAGGTGTTCCAGCCCTCTGACTGTTTTTGTAGCCCTCCTGGACCTACTTGAGCAGTTTCATGTCTGTCTTATAGTGGGAGATGGATGCAGTACCTCCAGGTGGAGTCTCATGAGAGTGGAGAAGAGTGGGAGACCTCACTCAACCTTCCAACAGTGCTTCTTTTTATACGGCCCAGGATACCATTGGACTTCTGGGCAATAAGTGCACATTGTTGGCTCGTGCAATTTTTTTCATCTAACTTTATCCCCAAGTCCTTCTCCACAGTGCTGCTCTCAATCCATTCATAACACAGTCTGTACTGATACAGAGGGTTGGCCCACAATTTTTCACATGGGCACGGTTTTCCAGCCTGTCAAAGTGTCTCTGGATGGCATCCCTTCTCTCAAGCTTACTAACTGCATCACTCAACTTGGTGTTATCCACAGACTTGCTTAGGATGCTCTCCTCCAATGTTACTGATGAAGGTATTAAATAGCGTTGGTCCTGATACAAAACTTTGAGGGTTACTGCTTGTTATTGATCTTCATCTGGACATTGAACAAATGGCTGCAACTCTGGATATGGCCATCCAGCTAATTTGTTATCTACCAGATATTTTCAGTTGAGAGACAAGGATGTTGTCATAGGACGGGATCAAATGCTTTACAAAAGCCAATATAGATGACGTGATATCAGTTGTTCTTCCTTTTCCCATCAATGCAGTCGTTCCGGTAGCTGGAGTGAAATTCTTTGTTACTAACCAGCAACTCAGTTGGAAATAATAGCCTGATGTAGTCATCAAGACCACAGATAATATAATATGAGTAAACCCAAAAGTCATTCTAAATTTTAGCAGGCCACTTCTGATATAAATAATGCTGAGAAGGAAGTTTGTAAACCGATATTTCACCTAAAAATTATGCTTTATGAAGTTTTACAGTGGCTGTTGTTCAGGAACTAGCAAAAGCCTTGCAGATTCCTTGTCTTATAAGCACCTTAACAGAGTAATTTCAAATCCCAAATATATCTATAGCTCTCATTTTCAACTTCTTGAGACTGGCGTGGCTCTACCTTCAGTGAAATGATGTTAATTTAAGAGTGAAAAATTTTAGCCTTTAGTCTGCAATAACCTTTGGCATATCTGCTTCATTGTGCTTTTGTGACAAAGGCCTCGATTTACAGTTACATGCTATAACTAAGAGAATGAATGGAATAATCGTGCTTTATTTATACGTATTTTTGTCCTAGTCCTTTTCCATGAAATAGCTCATCTACAGAGACACAGAAAACAGTGCAAAGTACTGAAAATTGTTTTTCACTGTTGAATGAAACAAGTGAAACATGCAGTGCTTTAGCAGCAGGTTAGATTTGTTTTTAGGGGTGGTGAAGAATGATTGCTTGAGTATGTGGCTCTGTGTAACAACTTATTTTAAGTTTTGGGGAGTAATAAAACAACTATAGTACTTCATGAAATATTTCTAATCGCTGCTTTTTTTACCTTTTCCTTTTTCTAAACCAGTTTTTGAAATGTATAGGAAAGACTGGTTATGCAAACTAGTAAAAGTGATTTGAAGTTATAGCCACATCTGCCTAGGATTATACCTTTAAGCCTTAATATTTTCTAAGCTCTCATCTCATCATGCATTTTCATTTGAATTGTTGAAAGAGAGAAGGTTTTCACCTCTTTCCTAAAGGTATTAGTTATTTCTTACTGAAATGACAGCTTATTCCATTTCTTTATACTCTGTTTTAGAAAAGCATTTTGTTTAAGGACACTAACAGGTCCTCTAAATAGTGCTAAGTACAGTTATATTCTTCCCTAACTCCTTTACAATGTTTGCTTTGTAGCTGGAATGAGGAATTACTGAAAATAAAGGGGAAAGTAGTTTTAAGTGGTAAATGCATACCCATTCTGAATATACATTAATTATTCTGTGTTACATGGTCTAAATCCTGATCTTTATTGGAGAGGCTCTACTACAATGGGAAAAGATGGAGAAAGAGGCCATACAAAAAAAACCTGGAGAGTCTGTTTTAAAAAGTAAATGGATGTCTGGATAATCTTATTTCTAGAATGTCATTATTCATCTGAATAATTAATTTTTTTAAATGAAAAATATTAATTCTGTAGCCTTATGTGTATGTCTTAATTTTTGGTTGTGCAGGTATATTAATAATTCATTACATACATTTAATCTGGATAAAAACGATGTTATGAAGGAGGAAAACTTGTATGTGGAAATGTATTGGCTATCCTGACAGTGTGCATTTCAGTAATAGAGCTTCTTTAAACTTATTAATATTTACGGTTCTTGATCCTATCCAAAAACTTAAGTAATAAGTATGATGGAGAACTTACTGTCCACCAGGATGCCAAGGTCCCTCTCCATGAGACTGCTTTCCAGTGAGTCTACCCCTAACCCGTACTGGTACATGGTGTTGTTCCTCACCAGGTTTAGGACTCTACAATTATTCTCGTTGAACTTCATTATATTTACCTTTGCCCAGCTCTCCAGTCTGTCCAGATCTTGCTGGATGGCAGCACAGCTTTCTGGTGTATCAGCCACTCCTCCCAGTTTAGTATCCTCAGCAAACTTGCTGAGAGTACACTCTACCCCTTCATCTAGGTCACTGATTGGAGATAAGGCAGTTGAATAAAACTGGACCCAGAACTGACCCCTGGGGAATACCAGTAGTTACAGCCAGCTGGATTCTGCACCACTCATCACAACCCTCTGAGCTCTATTGTTCAGCCAGTTCTCAACCCATCTCACTGTCTGCTCTTCTAACTGACCCACAAGGATGTTATGGCAGACAGCATCAAAAGCCTTGCTGAAGTCAAGGTAGACAACATCTACTGCTCTCCCTGCATCTACTCACACAGTCAAACCATAGGCTATCAGATTAGTCAGGCATAACTTCTCTCTTCTTTTCTTTCATGTGCTGAGATATAATCTCCAAAATGAGATGGTCCATTACCTTTCCAGGGTTGGAGGTGAGGCTGACTGGTCTGTAATTTCCAGGGTCTTCCTTCTTACCCTTTTTGAACACTGGAGTGATATTGGCTTTCCTCCAGCCCTCAGGCACCTCACCTGTTCTCCATGATCTTTCAAAAATGATGGAGAATGGTAGAGCAACATCAGCCAGCTCCCTCAGCGCTTGTGGGTGCAGCCCATTGGGCCTATAGATTGGTGTCTGATCAGTTTATACAAGTGATTTCCAATTCAATCCTCATCAATCAGTGGAGAGACTTCCTGCTTCCAGGGTCAGGGATTCCTGAGGGCTGGTCTTAGCAGTGAAGATTGAAGCAAATAAGGCATTCAGTACCTCCATCTTCTCTGCATCCTCTGTCACCAGGTGTCCTGCATCATTCAGCAGTGGGCCCATATTTTCCTTTCAAAAATCTTCCTCTTACCAGTAATGTATCTGAAGAAACCCTTCTTGTTCTTTACTACTTTTGCCAGAGTTAATTCCAAGAGGGCCTTGGCCTTTCTTGTTCCATACCTACAGACCCTGACAGCATTCCTAGAATTGTCCCAAGAGACCAGTCCCTCTTCCCACATGCTATGAACTTCATTCTTTCACCTGAGCTTTTTTTAGCAGCTCCTTCCTCATCTGTGCTGGTCTCCTGCTTCCTTTACTTGATTTTTATTTTTTTTTTTTTATTCAAAGCAATGCACCTGTCTTGAGCTTGAAGGAAGTGATGTTTGAATATCAACCAGCTCTCTTCGGCCCCCTTACCTTTTAGAGTCTTAGCCCAAGGGATTCCTACAAGTAGGTCTTTGAAGAGGACAAAGTTAGCCCTCCTGAAGTCCAGGGTTGCAATTTTATTTATTGCCTTGCTTCTTCCTTGTATGATACTAAACTCTAACATGTCATCGCCATGACCACCAAGGCTGCCCCCAACCTTCACATCCCTGACCAGATCTTGTTTGCTTGTTAATACAAGGTCCATCAGCACTCCATTCCTTGTTAGTGCTTCCAATACCTGTATCAGGAAGCTATTATCGATACATTGTAAGAGCCTTCTGGACTGAGTATGCCTCCCTGTGTAGCCTTTCTAACATATATTAGGGTGATTGAAGTCACCCATGATCACCATGGCATGTGATCTTGAGGCTACTTCCATCTGCTTGTAGAAGGTCTTGTCAACATGCTCTTCTTGGTTTGATGGTTTGTAGTAGACACCCACAGCAGTTTCACATATATTTGCATGCCCCTTAATTCTCACCCATAAGTTTTCAACACATTCTTTACCTCTGCCCTGGGAAGAGCTCAGTGCGTTCCAGTTGCT
The DNA here is from genome assembly GCA_025331215.1 of Actenoides lindsayi. Taxonomy (NCBI): domain Eukaryota; kingdom Metazoa; phylum Chordata; class Aves; order Coraciiformes; family Alcedinidae; genus Actenoides; species Actenoides lindsayi. Next base: position 55,046 of record WTSP01022409.1, on the reverse strand, counting down.
CATGCATGTAAAGAGCAACTCCACTGCCTTGCCTTGTTGATGTATCTTTCCTAAAAAGTACACAACTGTCCATGACAAGATTCCAGTCACACGAGCTACCCCACCATGTCTCAGTAATTACAATGAGATCATGACCTTGCAACTGGACATAGATCTCCAGTTCCTCCTGCTTATTCCCCATGCAGTGTGCGCATTGGTGTATGAGCAATTCAGAGAGGGGATTGAGTGTATAGTTTTCACCCTTGGGGAGTGAAAGACCTTCTGGTTCTCCAAAATGTCAGCACAGTGCCCCACAAGTGCTTGTATTTGACAGCCTTGGCCCTCTCTAGCTAGTGTGGATACATTCCCCTTCCCCTTGGTATCTAGTTTAAAGTCCTGTCGATTAGACCGGCAATTTCTTGTGCAAAGACTCTCTTCCCTTTTTGAGAAAGGTGTTTCTCATTTCCTAAGTTGTTTCAAATTGCACTTCAGACTTGTGGCCATAGAAACCCTCATAGCTTATATTTACAAAACCAATTTATAAAGCTCAGTCAATCTGACAATGTTACATTGGGATTTTGATTCCTAATAGAGAAGTATCTTCTTGCTGCAACATGAAAAGAACAGTGCTACTGACACCTGAATTTTGACTTCTGAAAACAATTCTTTGCCCTTTCATTGCAGAACACCTGCAATTTACTGGGAGTGGAATTAGAGAATATGTTACCTACATCACTGCAGAAGCAACTAAAAACATTCACTGCTTTAAAAAAGGTGTCAAGAAGGAAAAATGTCTTGATCAGTTGATAGAAAACATACATAAAATGATTTTTAATTTTTTTTTTCTTCAAAAAGATTAATTTATGCTGGAAACTGTGAGGTTTATGAGATGATTAGAGCATTTCAGTTTTATATTAGGCAGGTGTAGGACCCCGACTATTAGTGTCAGACTTTGTGTGGTGATAAGATCTGAACAGAGAATGAGCAAGGCCTGCCTGGAGGGAGGAGATGTTGATGGTCCTCAGTGGCCCTGTCTTCCTCCCCTGGATTCTTGCAGATAAACTAACAACAGGAAGAGAAGTCCTGTGTGGTCAGGATGGTGTCTTTTCCCTGAGTTAGTGTCTTTTCCCGGAGTTAACTACTTCTGCTAGCCACTGGGACTGCACCAAGGGGAGGTCTATAGCGGACACCACACTAGAAAGAGCTCATGCAAATTAGCATGGCCTGTCTACACTTCCTATGTAAACTGGGGATGCCACCCATATCTCAAGTGTATAAAGGGACAGTAAAATATTTATCTGGGCACACTTACCACCAAAGAACTTAAGATTTGGGCTGATCCCATGAGATGGTGGTGGTATTTTTCTTCCAATCTTTGTCCCATTCTCCCCCTCCCTCCCCCCAACTTTTACTCTTTCTAATCACTTTTTTTCTCCTTGATACTTAGTTGTGCCTTAAAGTAACTGATAAGAAAATAATCTGTGCTAAAATGCCTTTATCCACACCCTTTATTGATTGTTATTAGAGAGAACCAAGAAATTGTTTTGTATTGTTCCTTCAAATCATTGTCATGCTTCTGTGGCTCTGCCAGACAAGGACAGCCTCTTTTGAGGGATCACGACAATCCACCTGATTCACCTCCCTCATTGTCCACCAAGTGGAAAGAGACAGCAAGAAAAAAGGTGGCTCTTGCACAAAGCAACAATAGGAAATGAAAAGATGAAATAGCAAAATAAATCAATAGGGATTAGAACTTGGTAAATTCTTCCACTCTTTTTACCAGCTGCAGTCATCTTGAGAGTTGTTAGACTCAGAGGCATGCTAATTTGTCACCTATAGGAATATTCTGTTCTTAAAAGTGCTCTGTTCCTTTCCAGCACGACATAAGGCTTGCTTTTGTGTAAGTGTATATATACATAAAAAATTCAGATATGTACAACACCTTTTGTATGAGACTGAAGACAAATTACTGGGGTAGCTCTTATTTTGATGATATTGAAAATTTGCCAGAGTTCTTCTTTTCTGTCTTAATGTTGGCATGATGCTATGGAAGTGACTTGTTACAAGAGGTGATGTAGAGGCAATATATAAAAAGTGATAACATGTAAAAACTTGGTAAAACCTGAAACAAAGCTCCATGTAAGTTCTGTGTACAGGTGTGTGGCTATGAATATAGTTACTATTAATTGTGTTTGCACTGGTGCGTCATTACAGTGGTGAGGACTTTGTTGGATACCTTCAAGCTCACAGAGATAGGTATATAACAGGTGGTTTGAATGTGAAAAGAGGTGTATTGCAGAGCTCTGCCATCTAATGGGCAAGTTTCTATTTTTCAATGTATAACAAGTAAATAGTCGTGTCCTGTTAGATTATTCACTATTAAGATAATACTATATTGTTCTTGTTAGAACAATAGTTCCAACAGTTACAGTACAGTTCTAACAGTAGTGTTAGCCTGAATTTCTTGTATGTGCATGCAAAATTTTTCTCTGAAAACACCAGCTTTAACAGTCAGAGCTGCTACTGACTTAGACAACATGGAGTGGTCCATCCATGACTAAGCCTCTGGTTAAGGTTGAGAGAGCAAGCCAAGAGCTACGAATGCAGATGATGTTGGAAAGAGACTGCTGAAACAACGTGATGGCTGCAGAAGTAATCCATCCCTGAGGAATTTTTTGGGTTGGGAAAGGTTAGATTGCTTTGTCCAGCATAATTGTGAGAAAGGAAACCTGGAGAAGCAGTTGCAGGGGAACTGGAAAGCAATTTCCTAAGTAAACTGAAGGCTAGTTCTGGGGTTGAGACAGGGAAATGGAGTAAGATTTGGAGCTGGATGGAAAATGGCTTGTCATGGGTTAGGCGGAGTAAACTTACAGTGGATCTAGATACTGGCATTTATCTAAGAGCAGAGATTTCACCCTGCTTGATTAGCTCTTGCATAAGCTCACTTGCTTGGGCATGATCTCACAGTAATACAGTGACTAGGTCTCACCTTCCCTTCCTGTCAAAGAGATTGCTGCTGGTCCTGGGGGCCTGGACAGAAAGTTGTGGTTCCTACTGTTAGAGTGCTCACAATGACGCGGTTATAGTCTCTGGCATTACTGACCAAGGTTTCTTGGAACCCCTGACATTTGTCTCCATGCATCCTTCACTTGCAGGTTTTCCTCAGCATGGATCATTTTCTCTCTCTTAGCTCTCTTCTGTTCTAGACAATCTTTTCTTGGGAACCCTTCCTTTTTGTACCAGCTCCTCTTTACAGAACCTCAGCTCCCTGGTTTTCCTTCTCTAAACAGTCATGTTCAGAAGCACAATGTGTGATCAGCTTTCTAATCTGTGGTTATGTCTCATCTCTTTTTAATGAGTTGGAGAATCGAGGATTTGCTGCTTTTGTTTAGATGCTGTCAAAATATGCCATCAGCCCATCCTGGTTGCAGCTAGCAAATAGGCTTTGCTTGAGAGTTTAGAAGTTGTGCTTTGAATGCTCACACCCACCTTACACCCACACACACCACCACCCCATCATCTCCTGGTTATCTTCCTTTGTGTCTGCATTCTCACCTTAAGCCACATGTTGCCTATGACAGCCAGCTAAAGTTCTTCCCTGGAGAAAATTGAGTCTTGTGGTGGACTGCAAGTTCAAAACTGCCTTCTCAGTTTGGCTTGAGACTAGGGCTGAAGGTTCAGTACTGTAGCTAAAATGGAGACATTCTATTATTTCTTTATTTTGAGTATGTAAAAATCATCTGCGCTTCAGTCAAGGGAACAAAACTTTACAAGCCATTATTCATTCACATTGTAATTATCTTTCTAAACAGTGGGTACAGAACCTTGTTGCTGGTTTCAACAGTATTAAGTTCACTCTGGTTTCTCCAGTGCATAAAATTGTTTCCTAGATTAAGCTTTTTTTATCTCCTTGAAGGCAAAAAGATATTTTTTTGGACAAATGCATGATAAATTGAAAGTAAGGTGAGCTTGTTAATTTTTAGCAAAATGTTTCTTCCTGTGAGGCATCAGCTGTACTGCAGGTGAATGTAAAAGTCTGGCTGGAGTTAAAGTGAGTTCAGGTAGAACCAATGATATTTTTGCTTTGAAGCCAGATTTACTGGTAGAAAGTACTGTAACTGTTTGGGGTTTTTTTGTTTTTTTTTTTTTTTCTTAAAATATCAAGATTTCTTTTAAATGGCTTGAGGCTGATATTCAACAGCTCTGATTTTCCAGGTAATTAGCATGACTCTCTCAGCAGGATGTTTGTCCTTCCTGACAAAGATGTCACTGTCAGTGATATTTTCTTTTTGACTTACATTCTCTACAACAGCTGTGTTTTTATTGTGACAAGTCAAACAGGTGGATATCAAACAAAAGCTCAGTCTCTCAAGGTGCCCATGAAAGGTGTTAAGGAAATAAATGCTCCTTTGCTTTGCAAATGAACTGAGTATGATTTGAAGTGTTGATCACTTGTACGGAAAGCACAGAGCTTCCTGTTGTCCTGTTACAGATTCAGATTCACAGTCCTAAAAGCTAAATATTATTTGCACTCTGAGCAGGCATAGCCTGTATGACAGTATTGATTTTTCAACATGACTTTGTCTGGGAAGATGATGATCAAATTTCTATGATCTCCTTGCAGAGATCTCCAGTTAAAATCAATTAATATGAGGGTTGGTTTGGTAATGAGCCCTTAAAGAAACACACTTAGTCCAACAAATGCTGAGAAGATAATAATTTTAATTAAAACCAGTTAAGAAGAGATCTAAATGTGAAAGGTCCTACATTCTCTAGAAGTTATTTCTTCCTCCAGGTCTTTAGGAAATGGGGCATTAATAAATACTGTGAAATTATCATTAGTATTCTGGGTACAGGTGGAACAGAGCAACAGGAGTTTCTAAGGACCTCAGAACCTCAGGAGGTAAAATTAGGATGTTAAATTGGTATGAGTAGATTATATTAGTTTAAAAATTCCACATTACTGAAATAATTTCCATTTCACTTTAATTACAATTGCCAAAGTTTATTTCAATAATGGATTGGGGTTTTTTTGTTTTGATTTAAAAATAACTTAAATTTCTATGTAAGGCTTTCAATTGCAGTTGTGACCACTTAGTAATTGGACAATTAGAAAGAGAAGGAAAGCTTTCTGATCGAACCAAGAAATTCAAAGTGCTTTCTTGAAGATGGACTAGCTTCTTATGTCCATATATCATTAGGCAGATTTTTAAAAAATGCTTAAGGAAAAATACTATTTGTGTAAATGATAGTAGTTATTTTTGAACATTCTAGTCCATTTCTGCAGTTATTTTTCAAGGATGCAATCTACATACTTTCCCCTCTCCCCAAAACCCTAAGCCCACAACAACACCTAAGATCCAAAGAGAAAGTGTACTGTATATACTTTGAGGGCAAGATCTAAACCAAATCATTTTGGTTTTCTCCTAAAAGTAAGACTGTTATTTCCCAGAACATAAACCAGTTGAAAGTATAGTTATTCAGTATGCTTCATTCTTTCTAATCCCAGCATCTGAATGAGAAGAGAGTATCAAATTTAACCTTCCAGTCTTAATGTCATTAGTTCCTCTGGGTCTTGGTGTGTAGACTGTACCTTGGGTTGCTTCTGCCCTTTTTGAGTGGATTTCTGGGGAAACAGGCCTTAATGTTTTAAGTTCTCCTTGGATGGTACTGCCTGGTGTAACACCTTGTGGCTGGAGATGCGTGGCAGTCCTCACTTTCCTGGCTGGGCCTTCCACTGTTTCCTACTGCGAAGCTGAATGAAATCAGTGTTTTTGAAGGAAAATGTTGTAGTCTTTTTTTACACTTACACTGCAAGAGTCATGGAATGGTTGAGGTTGGAAGGACCTCTGGAGGTTGTCTTGTCCAATGCCCCTGCATCAAGCAGGGCTACCTAGTGCCAGTTGCCCAGGATCATATCCATGGCTTTTCAGTATGTCCAAGGTGGGAGACTCCACGGCCTCTCTGGGCAACTTGTCCCAGTGCTGTCACCCTCACAGTAAGAAAGTGTTTCCTGATGTTCAAAGAGAACCTCCTATATTTCAGTTTGTGCCCATTGCCTCTGGTCGCCACTGAAAAGAGCCTGACTCTGTCCTCTATATACCTTCAGGAATATCTATATATTAATAAGATGCCCCCTGAGCCTCCTTTAGGCTAACAGTGCAACTCAGACTTTTCTGATTGAGAAGGTGCTCCAGTCCATTCATCATATGATGGGCCTTTGCAAGAATCTCTCCGTTTATATCCATGTCTCTTTTTTTTTTTTTTTTTTTTTTACTGGGAAACCCAGAACGGGGCACAGCACTCCAGACTTGGCCTCACCAGTACACAGAAGAGGGGCGGGATCACTTCCCTTGACCAGCTGGCTACATTTCTCTTAATGCAGCCCAAGATACTGTTCACCATTCCTGACACAAGGGCACGTGGCTGGCTGGCTCATTTTTCAGCTTGGTTAGTCTTCCTTTACATGCATGCTATGTTTGTGGTGCTCTGATTTCTCTCTCTCTTGGTTGGAGAAGTAACCTACTGGTAGCAGTTATTTGAGCCTTGGTGGTATGGCAGTTCTCACTGGCAGGTCTTGGGCAGCTGTATCTGTTTTCCTTCAGGAGGCTACCAGCAGAGGTGCAAAATCCCTCTTAAACCTGTTCTAGGCTTGAGAGGACTATCCTGTTGCTTTGGTTCATCCCATGAAGAGTAGTCCCTTGTGACCAAACCTTGTGTAAGACAAAACAGTATTTTAATTTGTCTTTACTGTTGTGGCTTCTATAAAAATGCTTGAGTGTGGTGTGTGTGTGTTTGGTTTTTTGGTTGTGCTTGTTTTGGTTTTTTTTTGTTTTGTGTTGGGTTTTTTTGCGGTTTTTTTTTTTGTGGGGTTTTTTTAATGGTTGTTGGGTTTGTTTTGTTTTGGTTTTTTCCTTTTTCCTCCTCTAGAGGTTCAGGCCCCAGCCTGTCTATCCAGGATAGGACAGCTGACCTGACAGCTATTGCCGTAAGACAAAGCTGTTTGTATGTCACTCATTTCTTTTGCCTAATCTATGTTTTGCCAGTTGAGAAAATGAACACCAAGGGAAGATTTGGATTCTTTTGGTTCCTTTTCTTGGTATTGTGCATAATTGTATTAATCAGCTCAAGTTACTGGGAAAAATACTGTTCAAATCTCTATTTATTTTTCTGTAAGGAGAACTGTTAAAGAGCCCATGTCTATTTCTAAGATGTCACTGTTAGGAGTCGAGGTTATTTATTGTCATTAGCGCTAACTGTAGGTAGAAAAACTGCGTGAAGTCTGCAATTTTCCCAACCTCCCTTAGGAGACTTGCAGAAATATTGAAAATCAATATAGCTTCCTTTTAACTGTATTTTTAAAATCCTCAGTTTTTCATCTTCCTTCAGGGTGATTCATTATTGTTTTCCAGCTCAGAGAAAAATCTGTGTAGTAGAAGTGTCTCGTACAAGTGGACACTACCTACCTCATCCATTGTTTCTTTATTGGATGCCCAATATGAACTCCTGTATGTGCTCTTCAAAATTACTATGAGTTTTATTCCTCTGGTGTAAAAAAGTTTGTAAACTGTTACAGATTCTCGGTCTAAATTTTAGTCTGAGAGAATGAATGAAGCATAGCAGACAAAGGAGATGGTGCAACTGCTGGCAAAATATCAGGCCAGCCACAAATGGGAACATCTGGGATCTCTCACTCGTCAAAACAGACAGTACAAACCACCACTGCTATATTAAAATCTTAGATTTTACTCATTCCTATCAACATAGTGTGTCAAAGTAATTAGAATTCAGTCAGTTCACTGTTTTGCCCAAGTCTGTAGTTTCAGATGACTGATCACATCATTAATCTATCCATCTATGTCCTTAGGGAAGAGCTGAATGGGAAAGATTGAGGATTCCATGCTTTTGAATTTTGAAGGATGTTTCTAATTTACATTTAATTAAACTTTCCAGCTATTTGCAGGTGCTGGAACAGATATTTCCTGATGTCTAAATTTCATAGTAAGGATAAGTGTGAAGTCTTAAAAAAAAAGAGAGAGGAAGAAGAAGGAAAAAAAAAAGGTAGTTCCTATCAAGATGACAGAAAACAACACTGCTGCACTTCCAGAATTATTTTTGTGTGACTTAAAGATAAGAAACTTTGAATCATATCTATCCATAAAGTTTTGGTTCTTCATCTTGATTTTACTTTTTATTTTTAATCACAGAATGGTTAATGTTGGAAGGGACCTGGAGGTCATCTGTTCCAAACACCTGCTCAAAAGGGCTATGCAGATCTAGTTGCCCAGGCCGATGCCCAGATGTTTTTTTAACATCTTCAAGGAGGGAGACTCCACAACTTCCCTGGGTAAATTGTGTCAGTGCTCAGTTACCCTCATGGTGAGCAAGTCTTTCCTGATGTTCATCTGGAGCTTTCGGTGTTTCAGCTGGTGTCTAATGCTTTGTTATGTTATTGAGAACCACTGAAAAGAGCCTGGCTCCATCCGATTTGCACTCTCTTCAGATATACCTGTATGTAAATAGGATGACCCCTGAGCTTTCTCTATCCTAAACAGTGTAGCTCTCTCACACTTCCTTCATCCTCCAGTCTCTTCATAATTTTCATGGCTGTTTGCAAGAGTCATTCCAGTATGTTCGTATCTCTTCCACTGGGGATCCTAGAACTGGATCCAGCACTCCCAGGTTTGGGCTTACTGGTGGTGGCAACACTCCTCCTAACACAGTCTGTGATACTGCTAGCTTTCTTTGCAGCAAGGGCACATTGCTCGCTCATGTTCAACTGTGTGTTCACCAGAACCCCTAGGTCCTCTTCTGCTGTGCTACTTTTCAACTGATCAGTCCTCAGTGAGTACTGTGGGACTGGGTTTATTCTTCCCCATGTGCAGGAATTGGCAATTCCCTTTTTAAACTTCACGAGGCTCCTGTCAACCCATTTTTACAGCCTGTTGAATAACAGCACAATCCTCTGGTGTATTATCAACTGCTTCCAGTTTTGTGTCATCAGTAAACCTGCTGAGGGTAATTCTACTGCATCATCCAGATTATTAGTGAAGATGTTGGACAGGATTTGGCCCAGTATTGATAGTGTTGATCCCTGGGGTACCTTGTTAGTTACTGGACTTCCCCTAGACTTCAGAGTTGATCACATCATGCACTGTCTGCTCATCCATCTCATGTTTCATTGGCCTCTCTATGAGGACCTTATAGGAGAGAGTGTCAAAAGCCTTACTTAAGTCAAGGCACACAACATCCTGTGCTCTTTGGTAATGGATAGAGGAGGGAGAAGCCTCACCTACCAAGGCAGTTATTTCATTATAGAATGTTATCAAGTTGGCCAAGCATGACTTTCCCCATTGTAAGTCCATTCTGACTAGACCTTCTTGCCTTTCATGTGCCTGGAGATGGTTCCTGGAATTGGTTGCTCCAACGCCTTCCCAGGTATTGAGATGAGGGTGGCTGCAGTTCTCTGGGCCCTTCTTGAGTATGAGTGACATTTACTTCCCTCCAGTCTTGAGACACCTCTCCTAGTTGCCATGATCATCCAAGAATTATTGTGTTCTCACAATGACATCAGCCAGCTGCACTAGCATTTGTGAGTGTGTCCCATCAGGACCTTTCACTGGACTTACGCATATCCAATTTGCATTAACTAATCTTTAATCTGATCTTCTTCCACCAAGGGTAAGTGTTTCTTGCTCCAGACCCTCCCTGTGGTCTCTAGGGCCTGGAATTTCTGAAGGCCAGTCATGCTTTCTGAGACTGAGAACGTGGCATTCAGTACCTCAGCCTTCCTCATGTTATGTGTCACCAGAGACCCTGGTGTACCTATGTGCTTATAGAAGCCCTTCTTTCTACCTCTGATGTCACTTGCCAGAGTCAGCCTGAGGTGGGTTTTCATTTCATTCAGACTGTATGAGCTTCTGACCCTCTTAAATGAGGTCCTGCTTTTTTATCACTTGTAAGAAAACCTCTCTGAAAAAGCATATATATTACTTCCTTGTACCAATATCAAAGATAATACTTGCTTTATTGTTCCCTGTAGACATAAGAGCTGTGATTATGAAGCAAAAATGCATTATGAAGAGCTTTTAGTCAAATGAACCCCTTTGACAGATATTGATTTAACATAATATATTTATAAATTCCGTATGCTATTAAGAGAACGCTTGTCTGTCTTCCAAGAGGGGAGAAAAAGCAAACACACACACACACACCAAATTAAAACCTGTAGAGATGTCATTTATGAAGCTGAAGAAAATCATAATGATTTGCTAGTAAACAACATTAAATAATGTAAATTGCCAAAGCAGTTGTGGTTGACAGTCATTTCTGTTACTATTGTCATAATCTGATTCCCCAAATTTGGAAATAAATGCTTTCTTCAGTGATGTCCTGTTATTCCCTTGAAAAGGGGATGTATTTATCAGCAGCAGTTGGTATCAGTAGCTGCTGGCTATAATAATACATGTTTCTTTTAGTGTTCGTTATATTCACACACTGAAAAGCTTCTTCTTCCTCATAGGAAGCATATGCATGCTTGTGCACATTTTCCTCTCTAGGAAGAACATATGAAGATCTCTTCGGGCAGAAGGTCACAAGGCTTATCTATGTACTACTACTGCTGAATCATGAAAGGATTTGGCAAAAAAAAAATAAATCGTGTAGCTGGATATAACTTTAGGTGGAACTGATGGTCTTTTAGTGCACACATGAGAAGCAAGCCCCAATGCATTTGCTCTAAAATGCCATTAACAATATCTACCAGTCTACTTCTTACACAAAAAAGTATAATGTTATGCTTGAGAAATTGTCCCTGAAATGAGCATACCACCTTTGCCTCTTGAAATTAAACTTCTGGGAGGTTGCTGATCAAAGGCTGAGGGTGATGAAGAATGCAGAAAAATCTCCTTTATTTGCTACATATGACATTTGTTGCAGATTTCCTTTTTGGTATTGAAGTGTGTTGGCTATTGCAATGACGTTCAGAATGTGGTATTTGCATTTTTAGTGACTCGTGACTTTTATCCCATCTGCAAAAGAAAATATATACAGAAAGCAATGGTATTCTATAGAAAACCAAACCACAGTGTGAGGTTTAAGAAGATTAATACGTAAATCTACAATTCAATGAAACATTTATGGTGCTGAACTTTCTCTGCATCCCACACTTTTACAAACTATTCAGTCTGATATTTGGAACTTTCCTGTTTTCATTTCTTTAATGGGATTTTATGTAAGTAATGTACTTTTCTTCTGTGTTGACATTGCAGGTTGTGCAAGCAATTTTTCAATGTTGTCTCTGTGTAAAAATTTCACAGGTATTTTGCATTAGCTGAGATGGTAGGATTAATCAGTTTATGATCAGTGATGGATCTATCCCCATGACAATGTGTAAAATGGGTATGTGTTAATTTAGAGCTATGACAGGTAAACTTGAAGACAAGGAATTGGAAAAAGGTTAAATCCAAGAGGGATCAAAGTACTATAATTGAGCATGTGCACAAACTGAGCACAGTAGCAATTTTCTTAGTGTCATGTATACATACATCTCTATATATGAAATTGAACCATTCACTCCAGCAGATGTTTCCTGCATCATAAACTTTGAAATGCTTAGAAGAGTCATTCTGGGTGATTTAGTGCCATTCTGAAGAAACAAAAGTGGAAAAATAAGTGAGCAAAAACCTTAGACAATAATCATCATATTTCCTAAAAGCTGATCTTTGAGTCTATAAGGAAAAGCAGTCTTTCTCTTCTGGTTTCACTTTTCTTGGAAAGTTGAGGTTTAGCACTGTTAGTGCAACTACACCTATAGTAGTAAGAACAGCAGAAAACATATAATAAAGACAGATACAAATTCAGAAATGGTAGAGACAATATCAGGCCAAGCTACACTGAGTATAACTCGTGCTTACCAGAGTTAAACCACTTTACTGTCCTTTTTCAAATATTAAGTTGTTTGCATGTACAGGTCAGTAAATTGCATATTTTAGAACTGGCTGATTTACTATGGTGAAACAGACTCGTTATGGTGGAAGAGTTGTTTTTTTTATCAGAAATGAGCACAAGAAGGGGTATGTTAGCTATCAGTGGAAATACTTTGTAATGGTAAATTTGAATTTGATGTGTTTTTTTTCAACTGTGTATACAGCCATCTCACATGTCCAGATAAAGAGGTTTTTGGTGGTATTTGTTGTTTGAAATAGTTTTTTATATCTTTGAACAACTTAACCTTTGTATATATGTATATAGATAATTGAGGAAAATCTATATACTGAGATATAGAATCTGCAAAATGAATAATAATTCCTGTCAAATTAGATTGTATTTTACAGTAGCTCAAGAAAAATATTTTTAGTTTACTATGTCTAGTACTCCTGCTCTAAAAGTAACTTACAAGGATTCCCTAGGTTTCAACATTGCCCACCATTGTTGTGTAGTGAAGATTTCAGTTACTGCAATAATATTGCTGTGGTATCTTTGCTTTTAACTCATTCCTTTATATTCTGATCCTAGAAATAGCACTATTGCCTACCTATCTGCTTAGTCTCTGTGGAAATGAAAACTGACATTTTTTTCATGTTCAACCAACCAAAAAACAACCATGAAAGTTTCTTTGGGTACCAGGAGTCTATTATCGTGTTTGCAGGCAACATAACACAGGAGCATACTGAGGATGCAATACCTACACGAAGAATCTGGATGAGTATCTAGCACAAATACATGCAACTCCTTGCTCGGCACCCCTCACCATTGCCTTATGATGTGGTTTCCACATGAAGGAAGCAGATAGATGTGAGGGGGTCACAGTGTACTGAAATATATCCCATTTTACTTGGGGAATTTGAAACACTGCATGAAATGCAATGGTAGAGTTCTACCACGTATACAGTCCTGGAGCCTAAGGGACAGTCAGAGGTCATTGAACTTTTACGAAAGATCCTTTTCACTGTGGATTTCTGACAACTTGCCTTGAGCCTGGGGTTTGTGCACCAGAGAAGCACCTGAAAGCAAAGTTTTTGTTACATGTGCTTTCTCTGCTTCTGTGTGAGCATAATGTGCCTTGGTGGGTAGATATGCGTGTGCATATATTCTAAAATGCTTGCTTTTAAAAGTATATATGTTTGTCGGAATTCCAGACATTTAAAGAAACTAATGTAGATACCAAACATACACAAAAATATTCTGCTGAGTAGCCTTATTAGAATAATGTAAAAACTGTAAGCTTCTAATCCTTAAATTAACAAGAATGCCTGTAGTCAAATGAAAAGTAGTAAAAGCAGCTCTGTTTAAGGCAAGCAGTGTCAGGTTATAGTGGGTGTGACAACAGCAGCCATCAGGGATTTCTGTTTCCAGTGATATAAACCCAATACAAATGGCAATTCTATGGCATTACTTGAGTACTTTCATGGTGGAATAAGGTGATGTGTCTTGCTTGTGTTTTGACACATCTTCACAAGAAGGTGGGGTGCTTGGGTCAGAGCTCTCGAACTGTCCTGGTCTACAGTCTGTAATACTCTTATCTTGCTTTTTGGAGATTCAAGTTTGATCATATCTTGTTTAAAAATAAGTTCCAAACCCTCTTTAGTGAAGATTATTGCTGGCAGTATGGAGCCATGTTATTTTGAGGCTAGGAAAGTCTCAACTAAGTATTTAACTGTTTTGCCTAGAGGAAATCTGGTGGATATCTGTATGGTCAAAATGGTATGCTAGTGTCCTTGAAAAAAATACATCAACCACTTCACTCTGAAGTATCTTTTGGAGTCAAGATACGTGCAACGTTTATTTAATTGGACCAGTTTAAATAAATGGGGTTCAATTATTAGACCCATGAACCCATCAGAATACAGAATAAATTCCGCCACTTATGAAGATATTTTCTCTGAGTTGACATCTTTCAAGAATCTTATTGCTGATATCAAGCAAACTAACTGTGAGCTGAAGAAATTACTGGCACTACTCTTGGGGTAAATTGCTACTCATTATGAAAACATCTAGATTAAAAATGGGGTAATCACTGAGAGGTACTTATTGCAAAGTACATTAAGAAGTACTCTTAATGATAGTCTTTCACATAGATATTTTCGTATGTGTTTTGGAAATGGGGGAATAAAAAAAATTAGAGTACTCAATTCTAATAAAATTAGAAAAAGAATGAAGGTCTCTGGCTTGCTTTTTTTTTTCCTGATTCTTAACCCTATGGCAATATCCTAATTACTCTTTGAATTGGTATCAAGAATGTTCTGCTACAGAATATTTGAAAACGTCCACTTTAACTTGGCCATGGGGATGCTTTCCAGCATCTTTTGGTAATGATGCATACGCTTTAAACTGATACTTGCTGAACCAGCACTAGCATTTCCAGAAGTGATTACTCTGTCCACGTCCTGAATTGTCTAGAAACAAGTCTGGAAGCCAAAGCACAGTCTGCTGTAATAGTGATCCTCAGTTAAAAAGCACTTTTTTTTCATGATCAGCACCTTGATGATACAGACAAAGATCCAATATGCAAAACACATCCAGTCAGGGGAAAGTGGGGGGGACCATGGACCTGAAAGCCCACACAGGTACACACCTTCTTGTTGTTGTGTCAGGATTGCCCTCCTGTGGTGACTCTTCAAACACTACCAGTGCACTGTGGCCATAACTTTTTTTTTTTTCACCCCCTCCCCAGTTGAGAATAAATTTGCCAAATGATGCTTGTTGGGTCATGGTGCAAGTCAGATGTTATAACATAGATGAACTTTTTCAAGTTATGAGTAGGTGCAATGAACTAGAAGAGATCCATTCTGTCATGGTTAAAGAATTCTGGATGCTGTTCTGTTGTGTATGCTTCCAGTGTCTTGCATGTATGTGCAGATTTGTGCAATATACATATATATTCTAAAAGCAGACCACTATTAAAATAGTATTACCTGGTTTGGCATAGAGGAATGAACTGGCCACTACTTGGAGTTGAACAGAGTGAACAGGTAGATAATTTAGTCTTTTCTACATATATTACAAAAGAATATTTTTAAAAGTCCAAATGGTTTCTATTAAAACATTGTGATATTGACCTTGATACCAAGAAGGCAGACCCTTGTCTATGGTTCTAGTGGTACAGCTTCAAGGTTATGGCTGTCTTCTTGTGTGTGTATACTTGTGTGCCCTAAAACCACTCCCTGAAATTGTTTCAGAAGTAGTGACATTGAGATATGCAGATAGAATAACAGGTGGTAAGACTTTCAAAATGTGAGGATAAGAATTTAATGTTATAATTGCTTCTACATTGCAATGTCCTGTCTTGTTTTAGTGGATTGCCAGACCAAATGATTTGTTTGTCAATCTCTTCAGCGTATTAGTAATTTCTTTTGAATAGTATGACTCTTACTGTCTAGTTCAGCTGACAGCAAGTCCAGTGAAGTATATAACTGCTTGATGGGCAGATCAGTATTAGTCTCTTTTGTTAGTAGCGTTCGTTACTAATATTCTGAAGTGTCGACAGTAAATGTCTAGTGTTCTGTACAACCAATGTGGATATGGAAAGTTGATAGTCTCTACAAAGTAGATGCTGGGACAGTTGGAAACTTGATCTTGTCCTGAGCTGAATGAACAGTCTGAATTCTTAAAAATTCTTAAGCACTTTTAAAACCCTAGCTAGACTTGTGTTTTTCTAGATCAGCAATGTATTTTTTTGTTTGAGCTCCAGTATTAATTATCTGAACAGGTAGACCTCACATTTTTATTTCATTTTCAGTGTCTTCTAATTCAGCTTCTTACAACTGCATTTAAAACTATCATTCATTTATTTCTTCCAAATTGCACAAGGAAACTAAATTAGCCTTTTTTTTAAAATACATGACTGATCAGCTTCTGATAAATATTCCTTTCACAGTGATGCTTATCTACAAGTAGTTTTGAGCTCTGAAAGCTGGAAAACATTCATGGTCAATCATCCTGCCCAATGTTTCACAGTTCTTTATATCATCACAACCTAATCTAAGTCATAATACAGACATTAGAAAAGATTCAAGAAGGCTGTGGATCTTCCTGTATTCATTGTTACTCCTTACCTTGTCATGGTTTTCTTCCTTTCTGTGGCAGATTTCTCTTCAGCAGGGATGAATGGTAGGGATGTTGCAAAGATCTAGAGAAACAATTATTTTCATCAAGGTTGCAAACCTTTCTTCAGCTTGGCTAAATATATTCTTTTTTTTCTTAAGTTTGGCTACCACTTCCATAGAGGGCAGACAGAAATGTCCATGGTGAGAGAACATATACACACATATAAAAAGACAAGATTATAGGAGAACCACACTAGAGTTTGTAAGATGCTAGAAAATTTCACTAAGAAATTTCAAGTGAAGAACTACTGAGAAAATATACTTGCCTCGAAAATAGCATGAAAGCAAACTCCCAAGTTCTGAATTCTCAGTTATTAAGGGGGAAAAAAAAAAATAATGTTCTAGTTTATATTCACTTTATGACAGGAAGGTGTTAAAAGAATAGAAAATCTACATTAAGTTGCAAAAACAAACTAGTAATAAGTGTTCTTTGAATTACTATTTTTTGAATATTTTTGCTAAAGTGTTGTAAGCATGCTTATGATGGAACGCTTTCAAAGATGTTTACTTCACAGTTGCTTAGAATCTATGTCTTGGGGACACAGGGGTGGAAAATGAATGAGTTCTGTACCTTCAGTACAGGGCAAAAGGTTTAGATTATAAAACAATTTTTTTTTCTTCCAGGGTTTTCTGAAGTGTGAACAGATGGGACTTTGATTTCAAGCATAAGCCAAATGATGAAAGGTAGGAAATTTCACCATTAAAAAATTATAAGCACTAGGTTATAAATTTTTATCACTCACTATTGTTAATTAACCTTTAAAAGCTGATCATGTAGAGAAAGCCTGGGGTTTGGTTTCTGTGGGAACACGTTTTAGTAGTAATGAGCACCTGAGGATTCTTTTCTCTCCCGGAGTGAACATGACATTTCAATTCTCAGATGTGTGTGTGTGTGATGCCAGCACCTTTCAGTGTTTTAAGCATAGCAAGAAAGCTTGGTAATTTCCATATAGATGCACAAAGGGCAGTGATTTTCTTCTGCATAGGCTGGACATAATTCCAAATTTTCCACTCTCACATTCAAGAATTAGTTGCGTGAATAGAACTCATTTTCAGAAATGTTGCTGGGAACCTTTTGCCGACATTTTGCAATCAGCAGGAAAAAAACATGAAGGCTTGTACTGACTTCTTCACCTTTGCCTGTATTTGTCCAACTGAATATGCTTGCATTTTCTAAGCCATTTTAAAATAAGTTTTTCTTTCAAACAAATTGAATTGCAATAAAATAAGCATTAAAAATAATGGCAGAAAAATACTGGTTTAAGATTTTGAATCAAGTTGCTTCAGATGGTGCAGAAAGATCATTGGATTATTCCAGTTTTATATGTAGCATGACCTGGATCCTGCAAATGCTTTGTATGAACTTGAATTTTTTTATTTTATTTTTTTTTAATAATAAAAAGCCTTCAGAATGAAAGGGACCAGGGGGCAATGTCTGTAATGGGTTTATCTACATAAACTGTTCCACGTAGGTGAGATGACCCTATGCTAATCTCCTACTGCCACCCACAGCACCAGGTCTCAGTTTGACAGTGGGGCCAGCTGTTCCAAGGAACACAGATGCTTAAAGTGTGCAGCAAATGTCTGATGTTGAGTGCAGACGTTAAACATATGAAAGTGGAGAGCCATCTTCTGTGTTGATATGCTTCTATATAGACACGTACATTGGCTTCTGTTTTTTCCTTTGTTGCTTGTTATTTTTCTAGGCTCATTCATCTTTCATCCAGAACCCAAGGGTAGGCAATACAGTGTATAAAATGCTTGAAAATGGTTTTGAAATACATTTTAGTATAAAGTGTTTACAGCTTGAGAAAATTGCAGGTGTTTTGTGTGTGTATGTATGGGCATAGTTTTCAACAGGAAAACATAAGGAAAAGGCTACAAATACTTTCATTAGTGAGAGCTATAAAATTTTGCATCACGAAGATACTGGTGTTTGGTATTTTTGTCATTATGATTAAAACATGAGTTTTTCTTTTCCATGGAAAAACACAATCCCATATAGCTAGTGTGTGAAGAAGTAGTTGTTTGGAGCTAAGTTTAATATATTGTGAACCTATATGGCTACTTTGCATTGTCTTTTGTTCTGAAACATCACTTTAGACTTAAGTCTTCTGATATTTCCACAGAGAAATGAATGAAAGTTTTAAAAAATAATTACTCTATAAGAATTGGAATAATTTTCTGACTGTTTGTTGCTTGTTTTTGTTGTTTTTTTTTAATTAGCTCTAGCAAATACTGTAGTGTTGCTGTTTGGTTTTAAAACTTCATTATTTCTACCTATTTCAGAATGAGATTACCTGGAAACAATGGTCTGGATGCTTGTTTTCAGATCTTCCTTTCTATTAAAAAATCTCATTGGTTTTGGTTTCCTGTATTTGTATTGATAGATTCAAATGAGCAATTATGTTGAGGTATAGACGTGTTTGAGTTTACCTGTCTGGAACATCTGACTTTTTTACAAGTTTATAACTAGCATGAGGAAAAGGTCTTCTCTGAACAGCCAATAATCTGCTAGTATATGGCCAGCAGTGTATATATCATGTAGGGCAGCTGAATGAAATCTGTAATGTCAAATGTGTGGGAAATTCTGATCTTCCACTGTTTGGTTTTTATACTAACCCACACCAAGAGTCTGAAACTTTTGCATTTCTAGAGTGGAAATTTTGGCAGTGTGAGTAGAAAAATACTCAAAATATTTTGACTTGAAACTTCTTGGTAGGTAAGCAGAAACTGAAGTGACCCCCTCACAGGGAGGATCTCAAGAAAAATGATGCCACTAGAAAGGTAAAACTTAGAAATAATGTGTGGTAAAAACCAAATGGCATAGACAGAATGTTTTTTAAGAAAAAATTAAAGGCTCTGCTACTCCAGATGGTCAAGTTTTGCCTCAGCTTTAATGAGGTACTTCAGAGGAAGTGACAAGAAAAAACTACAGAAGAGTATTGCATAAGTCTGTAAGAGACCCTTGTCCTTACATGCTATTAATAAAAATTGACGAAAAAAATTGTATCCTGAAAACAAAATCTTAAATAGCTGCATCTGGTTGTTTATCAGAGGAAGACATTAGAAGGAAAAGACTTTTACTTTATTACTTCTGCTGTGCATTTCCCTATCAAGCTTTGCATTGCAAATCAGAGTTCCTATTAATTGCTGTTTGTATGAAGTAGCTCAGGAGATCACAGAATCACAGAGTGTTAGGGGTTGGAAGGGACCTCTGAAGATCACTGAGTCCAGCTCCTCTGCCAGAGCAAGACAAAACTTCTGACCCCATCAACAAACCACCACTTCTTATAGACTTCATAACAGACGAAAAACCTGAGATTCTTAGTTTCTGGTTTTGACTTTGAGAAATAGGGAAGAAGAGAAAAATAAAGTTAGTATTTAATTCTCTTGTATTTTTGTTTTCGAAATACCAAATATTCTCTCTCCCATGTTTAATGTCCCTCTTTTTTTTTTTTTTTTGGGGGGGGGGGGGGGGGGGGGGGGGGGGTCTCATGTAATTGT
>WTSP01022409.1:0-35354 GCA_025331215.1 Actenoides lindsayi | reverse complement strand
GCGAGGGCAGGGCGACAGAGCGGCGGCGTCGGAGGGCTGGGACGGAGAGCGGGGCGGGCGGGGGGAGGGGCAAGGGAAACAAATCCTCATGCTTTGAATGAAACAAACAAACACATCCTAAATCCAAAGCAAAA
The DNA here is from genome assembly GCA_025331215.1 of Actenoides lindsayi. Classification (NCBI taxonomy): domain Eukaryota; kingdom Metazoa; phylum Chordata; class Aves; order Coraciiformes; family Alcedinidae; genus Actenoides; species Actenoides lindsayi. The sequence goes on along the minus strand of WTSP01022409.1, from coordinate 35,220 downwards.
TATCCCCAGAGCAGCAAATCGAGTCCATGCTGATGTGTGGAGACAACAGGAGCTTTTGCCGTGTAAAAGCAAAAAGAAGTGAAGAGAGGAGCTGTGTGCCCCAGCACAGTTTCAACCTGTGCATGACAACAAACAGTTTCTGCTCACACAGACAGACTCATAACGCTCTTGGAAAGCCTGGCATCCCTGTCCTGGAGCACCTGAGGACAGAGCATTGTCTATTCACAAAGAACTTTCTACAGCATCTTGCCATAAATGGAGACAGACTTGGACTCTGTGACATTTTCCATGTTGAGATAGTAGTACTCAGTGTTCACCTTGCTTTGGTTAATGTGTGATGATAGGACTTTGAGATGAAACTGCTGTAAGAACTATTCAAGAAGTTTGGCTCCTCAAAGCTTCTTGAGGCTGGACAAATCTTGAACATTATCTGCATTCACCATCAGACCAAATAATCAACACCTCCACAAGAGATGCAGCAGGGATGCAGCAACTGGAGTGTCCCTGGGATTCTCCTGGCACTACTACAACAATGACACGTGGCACAGGTGTCTCAGAAGACCTTTGGTGTGCCTCCTTCCAAGAAGCTGAAGGTAAGGCAACTCTCTGACATTCTCTTCTCTGAGGTCCTCAGACCTAAGTTAGACACAGCTTGTCCAGTAGGAACCCTTCACTGGGATAAAAAACAATCTGAAATGGGACTTGCAGCATTGTAAATGACAGATTAGGGATGGGAAAATGGGGAAAGGAGACATGGCCAAAGGGAAATAAAGGACTGTATGAAAATTTCCAAACAGGACAGTTGCTTGCACTTCCTGATTAATATGAGAAGGAAATAGGAAGCTTCTTCACTAGCCCAGCCCAAGTACCTGCCCTGTGAAGCTCTGGGCTTCAGTCCCCAGATGTGACAACACATCACAGGTCTGGGCACAGCCCAAAGGTGATGTAAGTATGCTCTGCACCCTTACTAGCCAAGACTGATTCAGTCTCAGGAGTGACGGGGGTTCTTCTCTCACTTGTTTAGAGTGAATTTGTTTGGCAGCGGCTGTATCTGCAGAGAAGAGAGCATTTCTCACTAATTGACCTGGGATGAGTGGTGGGGGAGTGGGTGTCATTGCTGAGGATGAGCTGGCCATGCATTACAAGCATTATCTCCTCTTGGTTACAGTGACTCACTCAGATCCTCCTCTGAGAAGGAATCACTTCACAGTGCTCAGCATTTGGAAGGAAAGCCAAAGAGAAAAAGCTGCAAAATCAAGGATTCAACATCAGACCTTCTGTCTGGATATCCAGCCACTGTCTGCTGGATCCACTGTCTGAAGGAAAGACTGATACAGGTAATTAATTACCTCTTTTCTTACCCTTCTTAACATCCTCAGTGCCCTGACCTGAGAATATTGAATAGCCCAGGTGCAAATCTCTGTGCAGGTCTTGAGACCTCAGCCCCAGTGGTTGCAAGGGACTGACACCACCAGATAGGTGGGATTTCAGCTTCTTGATATAGGAACCCAAGCACTTGCCCCACTGATTGATGTTCTGGGGAACAGTGTATATTGTGCCTTTCTTCCTGCTGGACCACTGGCAAATGCTTAGACACAAAACCCCATCAATAGTGAAACCTCCATTCTTCAGATACCTAATGGGCACAGCTGAATTTAACCCCATCTCCTGAGACATCCTCTACACTATCCACTTCAGATATCTAATCAGAGATGCTACATTTTTTTTTTTCCTTTCACAGAGATCCCTGCTGCTGTTTCTGAGTTTCATTCTCTGTGCTGATAGTCCTGCTCTCCCAGGGGAGAAGTGAGTGCTGCAGGAAGATAGACGGCAAATCGTGCACCAAAGAGCTTCCCATGCAGTGCAATGCAATGTTCAAGGTGCTGAGAAACAGAATGAAAGTGAGAAGCCACTTCCAAGAGGATGAAGAAAAGTCTGAGCTGATCCAGGTACTCCAAGCATGGAAGAAAGTGCTTAGAATGAGAAGAGAAACCAAGAGGCAGAACAGAAGAACCAAGTCTGGGCTTTGGGGACAGCAAGGATGCTGTGCTTGTACTGACTGTCTGTTGAGATGACACCATACCTCTGCAATTTGGGGCCACTGGGACTCACCTCAAGAAATCTTCGCTAGATTTCAGTTAAAAAACCAATTTGCCAAACGACTGACCCTACCTAGGCTACGAACCCTCCACGCTGATAATGCTGTAACTCATTTTTCCTGAGTTGAGGGTAGCTTCATTTCATGCGGGTATCAGTTTCAAACCTCAAAGGCCTCTGGAGGTTCGGAGAAGCATCCTGCGGTCCAGATGCTTGTCTGAACTGCTTGAGCCTGCACAACTAGGCCAACTGTCTTGCCAGAAAGGAGAGTCTTGTCAGACAGCAGGCGCTTCCTGGATCTGCATGGGCCAGAGTTACTGCAAGAACTGGGGTTCTTGTATTGGCTTTGGCGTGACTGTTTCCATCCAGACCCAGGGAACGCAAAAGATGTGCAGAAGACAAGAGCTCGAGTGAGCTGAACAAGACAGTTTTGATTCACCTCTCAGCTGAAGAGGTCCAGTTGGTTCCTCTCTCTTCCAGAGCCAACTGTCCCGGGTATGCATGTGTGCGTGTCGGTGCGGGTGTTTATGTGATGAGCAATCAAATCCACCTAACCAAATTCTCTGGTGTTTTGTTGCATTCAAATTCAGCCAATAGGACCTAACACACATTCCAAAAATGCTCAGCAAAAATGTTCAGGACTGGAAAATTACATAAAATGATATAAAGGCAGATTTCACAGGCGTCATCTCAAGGTCAAAATGAGGTTTGATTTTGAGGTGCTTAATTTCCACAGTCTCTTTCAACAGACTGGACTGCCTTACTAGTCATTTTATTTTCCCATATTTGTTTTCCCTGACTTTTTAATGAATTAGACTGTCAATGCTACTTGGTCATTTGGTCCTGAGGTTTTTACATTTTCAGCTGACTTTTTGGAGTGTGCACTACTGAATCTCCTGGACTGGTTTTATTTCAATTATTGCTCCTAGCAAATAGGAGCTTTACTTGTAGCACCCTGGTTTATATTACCAGCCTCTCCAGGAAGGACTGGTAGTTTATTCTCCTGGGGCAGACTCACATGGATGAAGAAGTGTGTATGTGTTGTGTCTGTGAAATTTTAGCAGATTTCAACCACTGGATTTTTCTTTTTTTTCCTTAGACAATTTTACATTTGACTCTGACAAAACTACTTCAGAGTTTTTATTTTTACTAGAGTTATTATTAATTCAACAACCTTGTGCAAAAGGCAAACACATTACAATGCTACAGGTTATAGGGGTTGAAGCCAAAAGGTCTTTGTAAGCCGACATCACTTGCCCTAGATCTGACTGTATCAGGCAGTTTATTCCTCATGTGTCATGTTGGAATTACAAGATCACACCAAGCCACTAGAACCTGTCAATAGAATAGTGCTACACTTTATTTGCTATTGTAGCAAAGCCTTTTGTAGATTTATACAATAAAACTTCGAAATATCTGCTTCAATTGCTTTGTACCTTGCTTTCTGGTCTTTCTTCCTTGGTTCATGGGAGACTCGAGTATCTACTGCCCTCTGAAGTTTTGGTCTTGTCAGTCACTTGGGCTTATTTGACTCATGAAATGTTCCTCAGCAAAGTAGATGACTGACATAAAAATGAAATGTGCTGGGCCTTTGAAGAAGAGGTGTTGGATATAGAAAATATCAAGGTGTTTTAAGGGGGCTGTTTAACATCTCAGATTGAGTCAAATGTAGCCCACAAGGCCAGGAAAAATATTTACTTGTGGGACTGTGGATTGTGCAGGGCTCTTGTTGGGTACAGCTAAGAGAAAGGATGTTGAAACAGAGGGAAATCACATTCCCACCTATACTTGAGAAGTAGTTTGCATGCCTGAAGCAGCTCTGCTTGATATCCAAAGAGACTTCAGGAGCCAGAAGAGACAGCACTCAGAAGCAGAGACCCAGGAGATATCAGGCTGGTGCTTTGCTACCTGATGCATTCCCCTACAGCAGGGTTATTCTCCGTTCCTTGGGTTCTTTTACCTACTAAGATCCCTGGGTCACCAGTGCTGGAGGAAAGAGATCACAGGGGATATAGCTCACAGTGTTTTAAATTTAAATGACTATTTGTGCAAGAAGCTGGGCTCAGAGTTCTGGCCCCAAAGACCTTCAGTCCGTGGGGACAGAGGACTTTGCTCTGTCTCTGCAAATCCATCCTCCACTGAACAGATTTTGCACTCAGATGGATTTAGTTTCCTTTTCCTGCTCTATCTCTCCTCTCTCTCTAATGGGGACAGTGTTAGGACTAACAATCCAGGAAGTGATGCAACTGGTAATGTGCAATTGGGTAGATGTCCTGGTGTGGGTTAGAACAGAACTAATTCTGTTCAGTGATTCTACTTTTCAGCTCAGTCTCCTCTAACTCCCTGCACTGTCTGAAGGTAACAGCAGATTTTCACAGACAGTCTCTGCTTCCAGCAGTGATCACGCTCCATGTTTAGAGTTACGACCAAGGGTTGGTGTGTGCAGAAAGGCTCTTGCTGATACTTGCTCCTCTGCAGACTAAGGTCACTGCAAAATCTCATGTGCCACATTGGGGATGCAGAAAGTAAAAGGCTGCACCTGTGAGGAGGAGCAGCCAGGAGAGGTGACCCCAAGCCGACCAACAAGGGATTCCATCCAGTATACATCATATTCAGTATAAAGCTGAGGGATCACAAGGGTCAAGCCTCTTCTTCAATGGCTGGCATTCAAGGAGGACTCTGTCCATTCTACCATTGATCCCAATCCGTGTGTTCCTGAATCCAGCTCCTGATTCTGGTTCCCATCTGCTGCTGAGTCCAACTGGGGACTTCCCCAGTGCCTGCTCCACAGCATCAGTGGTGATGGTGATGGAATTGCCATTGGAAGGAGTGGGTTTTATACTGGTTTTGTATTTATTTTTATATATTACATTTTGTTGTTATTATTTTCATTCAAATTGTTTAGTTTTCTTTCCCAAATCCATAAGTGTCTCACCCTTATTCCCCTTCTCTACCCCTTTGGGAAGTAAGAAGGGTTAATAGAGAGCATCTGTCATTCATCTAGTGGCTGGCCCAACTCTAAACCTTGATAGTACATCATCTGGAGAAACAAATGGACTCATTGCTTTCACAACATGCACCAAATGTGCATTGCCAAATGAATCTTCTGGATATCCCTTCTGAGCTCAGTTTGGAAAGGCAGAACATGGTCTAATGGCCAGAGACGCCTGAAGGACAGCTGCTAACCCTTGTGTCTTCTGCTCTTTACAACTCATTCAGCCACAAACTCTTATCAAGAGTAAGAAAGAAACTTTTAAGATGCAATTTGGGTCCACAGCTGAGCTCTGCCTTTGTGCTCTTAACTACTGTCACCAGTAAAGAGGTGAAAAACAATCACTGAAATGACACACCAGCAACAGGGGTGCAGTCAGTGTCATTCCATCCTGGGACAGTATAGGAGAAACTGCTTAGGAGAGCAAGGCTAGACTTTGCATGGTCTATGGACATGGCCAAAGGGCTAGGTCTCCTGCAAGAACCAAACTTATGCCTTGCAGAGCAAAAAGCAAGAGCTGCTCAGCTGGAGGTGCTGAGCTCTTCCAGCAGAGGGGGGCAGAACTCCACTGCATACTGTGGGAATTAAGATTAAAAAACCATTATAAAGACAAAAATCTGTCCCCCTCATCATCCATATCCATATGGCCCACTGCTGCTGCTTCAGTGATACACAGTGGTTGTTTCAGCAGAGAAGGTCTGAGGGCAAGGAGAGAAGGGGCAATGAGAGGTCAGTGTGAAGAGGTGAGCAGGATGGATGGCCAAGTTACAGTGGAGGAAGATGAACAGAATGGGGATTTCCTACTGAGGGGAGTGGGAAAGGTAGATGAGGCTGGGAAAATCCTGACTGTGCTGAATAACCTCAGAAAGTTTCCTATTCTGTTCCAGAGCTTTCCAGATTTGAATGTAATAATTGTTTAATTTCTCTCTGACAGTTCTGGATGAAAACCCCTAGAGAGTCACTGGGCCTACACCTTCTTTTAATGAAGAAATGCCTTATTACTGCTCCTGACTCTATCAGTAGGGGGTCACTTGGGATACATATATCCTAGCGATAGATTAATTGCCTCAAACTAGTTGAAACTCCCTCTGAAATAAAAATGGGAACCATCTCTGTGGTTGATCCAAAACACAGATGTATCCACAAGCATCCTGTCTCTAATGGCGAGGGCATGTGGGGTCAAGCACTTACAGAACTGAGAAAAAATTATAAATTCAAACTTACTTGGTCATATTAATTTTTTTCCTTCCCTCTTTATAGTGGTTATACTGAGGAGCTCCTTAATTTGCTTATTCAGGACATGTTAAAGAAAGTGCTAAGGTGGACCTTCTCGGAGTGTTGCCTTCATATTTGAAATATTTTTTCTCTTTTTTTTTTTTTCCTATATCCTTTTTTAATCAAAGAGATTGCACCGGTCAGTCATGTAAATCATATTTATTGACTTTTCAGGCAGGCATGTGTTTGCGGACAGCCTAACTGCTCCCCTGGAGCCAGCTTTTTCCAGCAATGTGTAATTAGGGAGGCTGTGAAACTTTCATTATTGACATCATCATCTATAATGGCTCCACTTATCGTGTCGATACGATACTCTGGTGAGCTCTGGGTGCTCACTCCGATCATGGTGCAGGATGTTATTGTAGCCATATTCCCACAGATGCTAATTTGTGCTAAGTACAGATCCCAGTCAGGTGACATGCATTTTACAGCTACTATCTAAGCACTAAAAATGGCAAGAAGGATTGCTATGTGCAAAATTGGGCTCAATTCAGAGAACAGTTTGAGGCAAAAAAAAAAAAAAAGTAGGTGATTATTATTGCCATTTTCATTACTTTTTAGGCAACAGTTAGGAATTTTAGGATCCTGTTTCTGAAAGTTCCAGTGATCGTGCGGTGTCAGTGCCCTTTTCAGTCTTTCCCTTTGGCATGTTTATTAACTTCCAACCCGTTAACATGCATCGTACAAAACCAAAGACTCTCAAAGTCGCCTACGCGTTTCTGATACGGAGCTGCTGAACAGAGGACAGTTGTTCCATCGCTCTCACTTAGGCACAAACTGAATGAGCTCAGCCAATATTAGATAAACAATTGAAGCACCAGCCATAAGTTCCTAGAAAATCAGATTTCATTCAGTCCTGAAGCTTACAGGAACCACTTGTGACATAAAGTGGAGTTTTTGTGTGTTTTGTTAGGTTTGGGTTGGGTTTTTTTTTGTTTGTTTGTTTGTGGGGTGGGTTTTCTGTATGTTTGTGGGTTTTTTTGTTGTTTGTTGGTTTGGTTTGGTTTGGTTTATTTTTTTCCCAAATGAATAGAATCTTGGCATTTTCAAAATGAACCTTCTGGACTTTTTGTTTCTAAAAAGTATCACTTCAAAACTGACTTCAACTTGAAAAACCACAAAAGAAAGAAGAAAAAAAAAGTAAAAAAAAAAAAAAGAGAAAGGTTAGAAAACTCAAAAAATAAACGGAACAAACTGTTTTGGGACTCAGAGGCATGTGCTGAGTTGGTGTAAGAAGAAATCTCTCTTTCATCTTTGATTTAATCCATCGAGATATTAGGAGTGTTTATCTTCTGACTTGAACTTGTCCCGTTTGCCCTCTCCTGATTTGATTATATAACTAAAAAAAATCAATTAATTTCCCTTGATGCAAAAATACACTCTGCTGCACACTTCAGTGTCACAGAATTATCTGGGTGTCATTGTAATGGTGTGAACTTCTTCCTTACCCAAAATAAAATTATTTTCCCAGCAAGGCTGAGGAACAATCTCTCTTTTGTAACCAGGATTGCAGAGTCTACGTTACACCCTTGAAAAACTACTCACTGGAGTAGATTCTACTACAAATCTACTCGCTATCCTCAGTTTAGGCAGTGATATCAATGCAGCACTTGATGTTCAGTTACAGCCTGCCCTGGCGTTCAGGGTCCATGTGTGCTTGCTTTATCTCGAAGTAGAAACAAAGAGACTAAGAACAATGGGAGTTGCCAACAGGCTCTGGATGGCAAAGCTGTGTGTGTCGTCGTGCTGTGGAGACAGATGCAAGCTAACAGTAATCGTGGTTTGTATTGTGGCCCAGGATCTCAGCTGTGGCCTGTCCACCCTCTGCACTCAGAAGCCCTAGATAGCCCTCCCTCCAGATGGCTGTGGTGTGTCCATGCATCACAACGGTGGTTAAGGGGAAGATGACAATGGTGTAAAAGAGCCCTCAATGAAGGCAGGCACAGTAGATACCAAGCAAAGCACTTCTTCCCCACCTTGGCTCCCCAGATACCTGTGTCTTGCCTGAAAATTCTCTTTAGAGACTCCCAAGCTCTCTGGGGACTTTTTCATTCCATATAGAGTAATTTAACCTGGAAACCCGATGAGGAGAGGACAATATCAAAGCAGGCTTTCTAGATAGTACAGAGGTTCCTTTAGCACTGTTTTGGTGGAGGAAGGCCTAGAAGGGACTTTGTATACCAACCATATCCAGGGCAAAAGAGGAAATCCTGTGGTCACTCCACCCCCACTCATGTGGCTATGTGGCTCCTGGACTTATTACACCCCACAGTGTCACCCTTCTGCCCTGGTCCCCATAGCTTAGCAGACCTCTAAGAAATCTGATGGGACTGAAATCTGTGGAGAAAAACTATCTCACTTGCAGTCAGCAGAGCAGAGTGTACAGTCTGTACACACCAAGCGTTTCAGCCAGCCCATGTTATCCACCATAAAATTCAATGCCGTGAGCTTTCCTTCACATCTTTGTATAGGAAATGCTCTAATGAGTCTGGCAGCTGCCTCCAGCATCATGGACTGGGCCATGGGGCTCAGCCATAAGCAGTGGCATTCAAGCCATCAATGACAATCCATACAGAAGTGATAGTCCCATGGGGAGGTGTAGACACCCCTAGAGTATCCTGACAAGCTGTAAGATGGAAGTATTTAAACCACCTCCTGCTGGACTCTAGAGATATTATAAAAGTCTCCTTCCTAGGTAGATGGTGTTTTCGTCCTTCTCTGTCAAAGAGTGCTGAGGGAACTGGAAGGCTGGAAATCTGCACAGAAACTGCCCAAAAAACCAGGTATCCAAGATCAGATGTCTTTGCTAAAACCTACCACCAGCAAATTCTGCTCCATACCATGATGGATACTCTCCTGGGAACCATACTATAAGAGAGTAAGGCACCTTCTCTTCCTCTTGTCCCCTGAAGGTTTGACTCATGGGTGCCATTCCGTGACAAGATCGCTCAAATCTTACCAGGTTCTGCTTTGCAAAGGGTATTGACTACATCACAGTTATTACAGGTGAAATACAGATTCAACCTTAGGTCAGCATGCACATACGGACTGATGCAACGTAATATGGTGTATGGTAGAACCCAAGAATCTGGAACTGCAGGCAAATGACATGAAAATCCAGGAAATGTTGTTTCTTGTAGGCTTTTCATACATGAGATTCGAACAGCTGGTAAATGTAATTTTTTGTAATCTGTCACAGAATCATAGAATCGCTTTGGTGGGAAAAGACTTCCAAGATCATCAAGTCCAACTGTTAACCCAGCACTGCCAGGTCACCACTAAACTATGTCCCTCAGCACCACATCTCCACGGCTTTGAAACTTCTCCAGGGATGGGGACTCCACCACTGGGCAGACTGTTGCAGAGCTTCACAACCCTTTCAAGGAAGAAATTTTTCCTAATGTCCAACCTCAATCTCCCCTGGTACAGCTGTGGCCATTTCCCCTTGTCCTATCTCTTGTTACTTGGGAGAATAGACTGACCTCCAGCTCACTTTCAATAACCTATTAAGATCATGCAAAATCCACATTTTTTAATAAATTTTTTTTCACTATTTTTTGTTGCTTTTATCTTAAATCAGACTAGATAAAGAGACTGAGTCCTTTCAACATCCCTGTTGAATAATCCCACCTGGGCCAAGCCGGATGGTGCAAGAAGAGACCACCAAGGGGCTCTGCTAAGTGGAGAGACATTGGTACAGTCAATTTCTCCTGGAACTCACCACAAGAAAACAGAGACATTCGTCACCTATATCAGAAGAAATCACTCTCCTAGCAGGACAGTGGAGCTGTGCCTGCTAAAAACATGCAGCGTGAAATAGGGCCTAGAAGCAATAAAAGCCAACAGGAAGAGTCTGTCTGGTAACACTGCTTTTAACTCATTTTATCCAGTCAACTCACCCAGAGATGCCTCTTCAGGAACCAGACATACTTAGTGCCTAATGTCCAAAACCAGCATCATGACACCGGACATCAGGCCCATTCACCATCCAGGAAAGAACTGGCTCCACTCAATAAGCCCAATTAATCCCAAACAGTGTAATGTTTTCAGGGTAGAGAAAAAAACCCAAATCGTCTGGCCCTTTGCACGCTGTCATGGCTTTAGGTGACTGCCTTTTTCTGCTTTTTTTGGGGGGGGGGGGGGGGGTGGGGGGTTACATGTAATTGTGTGCTTCAAAATAAGACAGGATTTATATCTTATTTTTTAGATATAGAGGCTTGATAGACCATTTGAGTGTAATTCACAAACATCGTAAGATTTACATTTGTGTAAACCATAAGTCATGTGATCCAGAAAAAATTCAGAATATGAAAGGGAAATTACAATTCAGAACCTCTGGAAATGTATATCCCAAAGTTAATTCTGTTCTATGATCTATTGGTTCTAATGGTTTAGGTACTGGAAAAATTTTCAAGTGGGGTGAGAGTTTTAGAGTTGTGAACACTGCTTTATTGAAGTTAGCTGTGAAACTCCTTTTTATTTTATTGTTGATGTATTCTTCTGTAATTTGGATCTGAGTTTTGAGATTCTAGCACTTTATGTTTCTCCCCACTGTGCCAGGCTTTTCTTTCAAAATGCTGAAGCAGAACTGGAGCTAAAAGAATTAAATTATTGTAACAACGTCTGGGTAGCAGCCAAAATACTCTGCAGTCAGAGGAGGTTTTTGATGCACCTGGCTTTTTCCCTGTTTAAAAAATACCCAGTCTTTTTCAGCTTTTAAATTAACAGTAGCAAAAGCTGAATCTGTTGGAGTCTAAAAGGTTGGAGAGGCTCCTTCTGATGTCTGAATAAGCATCTCCTATATTGCCAACTGCATCTTTTTTCTGATCACTTTATATAAGAAAGACTGTTGAAAGAGGTAACCTTGTGGTAAATCACTGAGGAATGTCCCTCAGACAGACAGATTTAATCTTAAGTAAAAGCCATAAACTATATGTGAATGATGATGGAGGGTGTAAACACCTCTTCTTGCTTTACTTCTGTAAATGCTACATGACGGAAAAATTAGGAGAGGGTGACTACTGCATGTGCCTTAGGTAGCTGCAATAGGCTCAAACAGCTGGCAGGGCATTGTAACAGACTGGCCAAGCTCTGTAAATGTCATGGCTAGTGCAGCAAGAGCTGAGATAATGCCAGGGCTATCAATATTGGCAGCAGCCCAGATGAAATTAGTATGGAATCAAATTAATTTTACCCGCTCAAGAGATACTGCCTTCTGGTCTAGTTATCCTGTAGTAGTGCTCACACTTGTATTTAGATTGGTCATCATAAGGTTTTTTCACGTTCTGCAATTTTTTATCAAGTGATTATAAAGAAACAGAAGAAACATGAATAGAGAAATGTTCTAGCTTGTTCTGACTTTTCTCAGGTTTGTCTCTTATGTATACATAGTACTTCGAAAGCTGTGATTTTCACTGAACGTGTACACTTAGTCTGAAGATATCTGTAAGAGGTCCTTTTGGTCATGAAGGCAGCTTTTTGTGCAGTATCTTTCTTGGTGATATAGGTGGCTGTGCAGCAGCTTATTTAGCATGTTGGCAGGAATGACATTTTGTATTTGGGGAATTGGGTCTCATGACATAGATTTCTGAAATCTACATAAAACAAGGTATATGTCGTCTTGGGCTTGGCCTTGTGCTGTTTGCATACTAATCACTTCCTTCAGGTTTCCAAGGGAATTTCTACTTCTGTGTAGAAGGCTATTGTCAGGTTAACAGATGCAGAAGATGATAGTCTTATCTGACAGACATTTTGGACAGGTCTCAAGTGTAAAATGCCAGAAAAGTAACACACTAGACAAAGAGCAAAGTTTTTTCTTCAGAAGCCCTTGAAGACCTTTACAGCACCAAGGAACATCATAATTTGTAACCTTTCTGATGTCAATTTTATCAGTTACTGGTTGACATATGACAGGGAGCCAATAAAACCACTCAATAGTTTCCCATCCATATGTTTGTGAATCCAGTCATGACCTGCAGAGTTTCTCCACTTAATGAATTTCCATGTCAGAATCTATGTATCTACTGTATTTAAGCCAGAAGCTGTTGCCTGAAGTTGCCTTGTATGTTATGGGAAAAGGCAATGGTGATGAAATTGTGTTTTTTCCCTTGTGCTTTATTATATTAATATATCACTTGTAATTATATGGCTCTTTATACTGGTGGAGCATGCTTGCAAAATTACTGAAGCAGTGAGAATTTTGTGGTCCTCTCATGCAGTTGCAGGGTTATACCTCACAGGTGTTGAAAATGGTACCTGTACAGGCTTACTATTATGGACAAGAATCCTTCCTCGTCCCTAATTTACAGCAGCCTTGGATTATATGCTTTCTATTGCTGAACTGTCACTTTCAGTTGAGGGTGGGAAATGGATAGAAAACCAGATATACTGCAAGTCCTGTTACTGCTTCAAGGTTGTGTCAGGGTGAGTTTCCTGCTTACTATCTCAGAAGTGATTAGCTAGCTAGGATTTTTGTAACCTTTTTCTGTTCTAAGGTCTGGGTTTGTTTGGTGTTTGGGTTTTTTTGTTGTTGTTTTGTTTCCACAGAATTTCCAGGCAATTTTTCTACGTATAGAACAAAATGGAAAGACTGTCCTCCTAAATTGATCCAGTATGGTGTATTTTTCTATCAACAATGCATATACAACATCTGTGACGTTATTTGTTTCTTTATCCTGTTATGCCTGAGCTGGCATACACTTTTGGAAACAGCAGAGGTGAATGACCTAAAGTTTTGCTCCAGGTTATCTAGGTAGTGCCTGTTTTGGTGTGTGCATAAAGCTGTGAGAGCCATGATGGAAGAAAGTAATCTCCTGCCATCACTTTTTTCTTTTTTTGCTTCATACAGAATGTGGAATATAAGGGGAAGGAAGGCTTTTTGTGGCTTGTTAATATTGGAGTTTCCCTAATTGTAAAGGTATCAAGGATCTGTTTCACACTTTTTCTCTTGTTCTATCTGGAAACAAAAGGAAAAAGGAAAATGAGGATTCAGCTAATTGAATCAGAGAAGGGAAAAATCTCATATTCTCACACTGAGAATGAGGTTGTTTTCTTTCAAGTATGCTTCTTGTCTGGCAGCTAGTATTTTGTCATGATGGTACAAGATTTGTTGTTTTTCAGCTTCTTCTCAATGGTCTGGTGTTTTCATTATTTTCAGGTCTTAGCTCTTTACATGTAGCACAGTGTTCTGATGGACTTTACTTTCCAACAAACTTTTTTCCATAGCACAAGGTTTCTGTAATAGGTACAATAAGAGTTATAAAATAGTTAGATGAGACTGTCCTTATGTTACAGTTTAGGCCCAGCTGGCAACTGAGCACTACACAGGCTTTCACTCACTCTCACCGCTAATCACCAAGGACAATTGGTAGAAAAAGTCAAACCTTGTGGGTTGAGTTAAGGAGAATTGACTAGAACAACACAAAAACAGAAGAAACAACAGTAGTAACAGTAATACCAATGAAATTAGGTATGAGTGATATACAATGCAGTGCGCACTGTCCAAACCACCTAGCCCTGCAAAATGACACCATGCCCAAAACCCATATGCTTTCCAGCCCAACCCCACCCCCCCTTATGTAGAGGGTATGACATCAGTATGGTATTGAATATCCCATTGATTCATTTGTTTGTCTATCCTGGCTATGGTCCCTCCTAATTTCTTGGGCAAATTAACTGTATGCTGGCTGTACCCAGGAAAACCTTGTTTCTTAAAGCTTCATCCTGGTGCATTTATGGAGTTGCTCTTGCTTCACCCTAACCTCTGTTTTCATTCAACTGGAAAACAGAACTATGTTTAACAACAGTTTTAGTTAAATACCATTTTCTTTCTTTTAAATACCATTTCCCTTCTTTTAATTAGAGACTGCAGACATCTGAGTTTGGCTTTTGTTGTACTGCCAGCTGTAGGAACAAACAGTCTTGGGCTCCATAATGAACATATTACTGTAATTTATAGGGGAGGAGAGAGGAAAAAAAAACCAGCTTCAAAACACCCCATCCCAAACTGTGCACTTCTGTGTTGCATAGGAATAACATGACAAATATCACCATGGTTTTCTAAAAGTCAGTAAAATTAGGCTGATTATTTGCTGTCTTGTGAACAGTTTCTGTGAACTGGTAGTGTTTGTATTTTACTCCAGAATAGACGATTCATGTATGTACAAATGAGCTCCAGGTACATAATGTCTTCTGGTGTTTGGTATTATTTAATAAATTAGTAGGAAGCAGTTCTAGTGGAACTTAATTTTTCCTCTTAGAGCTGCAACTAAGTCTGCTAAGGTTCTGTTCTAGGAATACAGAAGCGTATTTCATTCAAGTGTTCAGGCAATTCATACTATTATACTCAGTAACATATTCTTGAAGAGATATGACAGGTGCTAAAAGAACTGACTCTTAGTTGCTGTGTAATATTTAAAGACCATTTTTAGAACAACCTTCCACAGACCCTGGGATTCCTCTCAGTTACATCAAAGAGGTTCAGCTCAAGTCAACAGAATTGCAACAGTGCTGCAAAACGAATGAGACACAGCTGAGCTTTGTGCTCATAAATCCATATTCTGGATATTTAGGGATATGCTTGCATTGTGTAGAGCTGACCATTTCTACTGTAAACTTTATAATCTGGAAGATGATGACATTGATTTAATCAACTTAATAGTGGAAATAATATGACATTCAATCTGAAAGAAATTGAAGATGATTGACCTCTTACTAGACTGATTATCCCAATAGTTATAAAGATATCGAATAGTTTTGATTGGCTTGCAATAGCTTCAAACAGTGACATTAATCTGACGTAACTACCAGTTTTCATTCTTGTCTCCTCTGAACCACTTGTATCTCCTCTGAACATATCTTAGAATTACTCCAGATAAATTTTATTCTTTAGCTTTTCTTAAAATAATGGAAGGCCAGAAGACAAAAGCAATAAAAGTCAAATGACCTAAAAATCAAGATGACACAGATTTCACTCTCTTCTCTCTTAAATAAACAAGCATAGTAAGCTTAGGTTTTCTCTCCAAAGATTCACCTTGCATTTCTGAGATTCTGGAGATCCAATTAGCCTTCATGTGATCATCCGGCTTTAGGAGTAGGCCCCCTTTGTAAAGGAGAGTATCAGGCCCTCTGACCACAATAAAGGAAAGTGAACCAAGTGCTGAAAGACCAATCTGCAGCTATGTTTTGTTCAAAATGGGTAAAACTGAGGATGGCGAAATTATAGCTGTATAGCCAGGGACATAAAGGCAAAAACCTGTTGTTTGGTTTTGTCTTCATTTTCTTCAGAACTTTCAAACAACTTACGTTCATCAGATGAGCCCTGAATAAAGGAGGTTGTTGCATTCTTAACCACTTGATTTTTACAGTGTCTGTTTAGCAGTCAAAATAAGACATGTACTCAACTGTTCTGTAGCACCAAAATTTCTAAATATTTCTGACTGAGAAAGACAATAGAATACAAGACTTTAAGTTGCCTGGTGGAGTTGTTCTTAATGTGCGTTGAGTAGTACACATTTAAAACAAATATCTGAAAGACTTCTATTTTGAAGCTAAATTGCCTACAATTCTTGTTTGCTCACCCCTGGAAGTATTAGGTGGGGAGCTCTGAGAAATTTTAACCCTTTATCATACTGAAGGTGGAAATACACCGAGAGGTATGTTTTATGTGTTTTCACACAACCTGTTTCCATATTACAGCCTCTCTATTAGCCAAAGCCATTAAGTACTCTTTTCCCAATGGCAATAAGCAGAGTTTCCAATAAACCTGTGTAACCTAGTTTGCTTCATAGTTGAGAGTGTGATGCCAAGATCTCATGAGGAGAGATGTGCCACTTTCTTCCTATTTTGGGAAGCAGTAACTGGAGCATTTACCAGTTTGTAACACAAACATGGTAACATTTATGCTGCTCAAAATTATTCACTTATCCGTATTAACAGTGTGGGTGGCCTACTTAGATGGGCTTTTGCCTTTGGATTTTTGCTCTTAATATGTTGTCTTCCATTCTTCTTCTTTGCTCTTTTCATCTGTTATGCTAGAGTTCAATTTTCTCTTTCTTAGGATATGCCTTTATATTGCATTGTCTGTTGTATGTCTCTGATCATGTAGCGAATCAAATGAACAACAGAGACCGTGTGGGTGAAAAACTTGCATTAATAGGTCCCAAGGGATTACTAGGTTTTATGATTACTTCTATTAGCACTAGAATAAGTATTAAATATTGAGCAGTCAAGTAAATGAGAATTCTGTGATTTATGTAGGATGACTCATTGTTTGACTACAGTTTAAACCTATTTTTTCTGAAGTAAAAATTTTCTCAACCTTCGCACAGTGCATTTACGTGCCTTTACACATGCTTATGACTATATAACAAAAGCATTGAGAATTTTGCGTGCTCTTCTCAAAATGTGCTGATGTTATACTTCAGAGTATAGGCCATTATAAATAGAACACCACAAGAGGCCTACTTGTCCAACTTGCTGGAGCTGCAAAATTATTTCATTTCATTGATAGAGAGATGATTCAAGTATTATAAATCTACTAAATGAACTGATAACACTGTGCAACAGTACAAAAGGAACCACTGATAAAGTATACAAGGATGTTATTCCCTCATTAGTCTGATGTCATATGGCTTTTCAGTGACATTTTTTTGAGTGTTCAGAGTTGGACACATCATGATGTCGATCTAGTCAGAATACTGCATGGTGTTGCTATATTATAACAAAACTCTTTGCCATTTGGTCATAATGTGTGAGGCAGAACCAAGAACACAGAGCTGGCACGTAAACGACGATCAGTCATTTAAACTATTAGAAGGTACTTCACTAGCTTAATCACATTGTTTTAACAATTTGTTTTGAATATTGTTTTTTTAATTCCACAATACTGGTGCAAGTTACCACTTCCAGGAGAGCTGGATTCTAGATATGGGGTCACTTTTCCTGGCCTCAATTTTTAAAAGTTGATAATGCTTTGTTTGGGATTTATCCAACAAATCTAAGCTGCCTACAAGCTGGGTATTTAGTGTAGCTAGCTTAGAGACAAGTATTTCCCCTGGAGGCAAGGGGATGAATCCAGAGTTTTCTATTGATTGTTTAAGCTGGATGCTAGACTGCAGACTCCTATCTTTTAGATTATTAAATTTAGGTAAGGAGGGTTCTACAATAATTAGTTATTTTCATTGTTTCTTAAGAACAATCCTTTAGCAACTCTGGAAAAATAATTTCCAGAAACTGTGTTGCTGGTGACAATTTTATGCTGTTAATTAAGAAATGTGTGCTTGCTTTTGCACTCTATTCTGTTAGTTTTTCTTGCTGTAAGATGGAGCTTGCCTGTCATCTTTCCAGAGGTGCTGAAAGGGCCAAAAGAAAATTTACTAGAGGTAAAGTATGATGGAATTTTAATACACATTACGCAGTTCAGAGCCTTTGTGCGTTTTGGGCAATCACATCAGACGATGGTATCGCTCTGCTGATTTTCTCCTGCCTCACACTTTGAATGTCTCCGTCTTGCCTTCACTGTGGGAGAAAAGTATGCTGCTTTTCTTTGGTCTTTGCAAGAGCTTTCTTATTTTTGGGAAAAGAAATTGTTGGGCTGAAATTTTTGAGGCATGGGGAAAAGCTTTATGTCAAACTGTGGCTATGGAATAGGAAATTTTGATATAAGCCTTCTGTTTTGATAGCTCTTCTGTTCAACTCAGAAGCTCGATCCTTTTTCAGTTGTGAGATACCATGGGTGTATAAACAAGGCTTTGCTTCTTTTAGCAGAAACACACACAAATTAGTAGCTACAACAAGCTGACATCAAGCTAAAGCATATACATATATCCTTTCAAAGATGGAGCATAAAGATAATGAACTGCGCTAGTCTTGTTATTGTTGTTCATAACACAGTTTTGGTTTTTTTCCAGAGCAATCACTTTTACATCCCAAAGAGTCAGCAGATAATCTTTTTACTGACACTCTTTTCCAAAAGATTCCTATTGTACTTCTGAGCTGTGATAACGGCCTCCTTGAGAATGTTGGTTGATGGGGTTTTTTTGTTGTTTTTGTTTTGGTTTTTTGTTGTTGTTCTTGTTTCTTTCAAACACAACCCAAGAAATACTGAATGTTCCTGAAAGCGATGTATTATCTTCCTAAACCTGAGGCCCCTTCAAAAAAACTGATAGAATGTGGTTAGGGTCCATTAGTCTTTTAGGAACAAGCATCTTCAAGGGAATGCACATTAAATGGATCTAAGAGACAAAACAATGAGTCAAGGAGAGGAATTGATAGGTAAGTGGAATACTACTTGAGCGTACATAGTGGGGGAGGAGAACAGAAATTAAGAGATGATCTAGTTATGCTCAAATGCAGCAGGACTAAGACAGAAATACAACATGTTACTCCCTGTAGCCAGACTTTTAAATAGATTGGATGCCCTCCAATAATTTAAATGAATCTTTAGCATGACTCATGACCAGGCTGAGCTTTGCCAGTTTCACTGCAGGGAATTCCTGCTATGTGAAGGTGACACTTTACGGCCTGTATATTTTTTGATGCTGTGTCTTCTTGCCAACTAATAATTTTAATAGATATTAGTGCTTTAATATAACTTTCTATGCTTTATGTAAGATTATAGCAATCAACAAAATGACTATGGGATAAAATAGCAAAGTACTGAATTTTTAAAGTTTTTCTATTATTATTAAATCATAGTGCAGTATACAGGGGAAAAAGTGAAATGTAAGCTTCTACTTTTCAGAAGAAAGTTCTCCAATTACAGTTTTTCCAGTTACTGTTATTATTTACTCCTTTTGTGAACTTTTTTGCTTAATTAGCTTACAAGAATTTTGAGACAAGAATAACTGGTTTTATTCTACTGCAAAATATATCTCTATCCAGAATCCTGTGTTTTGTCACTCTGTAAAAGCACATAGATGGCTGGATTTGGACTAACGCCGAGAAAAATTTTGAATTACTCTGTTCAATTTTAGATGTGTTTATTTTTCAAAAAACTGGTTTAAAAAAAAGTCTAAAAAAAACCCCAAAAACAAACCTCAAGCAAAATATAAATAGTTTCCTGAAGGTGTTTCTCCTTTTGTTCTGTACTGAATATGTTTTAGTTACTGGGGTGAATTAGGTTTTGTCTGGTGATATAATGCATAGCCAGAAACACACTGCCATATCTCTAATATTTCCTACCTTGCCCGAACCCTAATGGCAGCCTGTGGCTGACATCCCAGCACAATGGGCAGCTCATTTGAAAAAGGAAGGTGTGGAGGGGGAGCAATGTTGGTGCAACAGTGGTGCAGTGGTCCCCTTGTCATGCCTTTTGCAGCCCCAGCCTCCCTGGAGTTGGAGGCTTTGTGGCTTTCTGAACTCTAACCCTAAAGTGAGGGCACAGTTACAGCAGCATCAGCTTCTGGTCAAAAATAGTGTAGGCCCATCCTTAATGGGGCCAGCAGGAGGGACCAAACCTAGGAGTGGCTCACAGTGAGTTCAGCAGGGTGAGTTCTTCAGGGCACTGGAGGGAGGCCTTTTCAAGACTACAAGGGCCGGTGGTGAAAATGAACTTTCCAGTTTCCATTTCCTGCCTGTTGGAATTAAATAGAAGTTCAAGAAATTAAGTACTGCAACTTTAATTTGACTTTTTTTTTTAGTAGGTTTAAACTTGTCTAGTTCCCTTACTTTCAGGTATTGCTAAAAAGGAAACTTTATTGATTGATATGCATGGTCAAGCAGAAGCTCTTTCCAGAACCAAGTCCAATATGAGAGACCAGTTGAAATCTAGCAGTTATACTACATAATAAAGCCTTTTTTGTTCCTTAGCTAATAAGATTCTCAAACAGCAACATCACCACTTTGTTAGTGGGGTTTACAAACAGTTTGGACAGTGGGTAGTCCTTTCTCAAACAGCACAAAGATATATCCAGAGTGAGTTAATCTGTGTTTCTGAAGCTACATCTGCACCCTTCTTTTGTAGACAAGTTTATAGCTGGCCATATTTGGACAGGTCATCTCAAGTCATCCGTTACGTTTGCTAAGGAATATCATAGTTATGTTACAATAATATTTTGGCTGAGCCAATCAACACTTGTGACAGTGAGTTTAGTCAGTCAAGTAAAATATTACAACTGTGTGGTTACACTGCTTCTATCCTGGAAGTGATGGCCAATGCAACAACATGGTTTGCACCAGGATGCATGTGGATATATTTGTAAAACACTGTAAAGATGACTTAAGACTTAGAAAAGATGCCCTTTCTTGGTATGTGGCTACCTCAGTTGATTCAGTTCCACTTACCATAGGTCAGTATGCTTGGCTGTTGGATTTGCATTCTGTACATTCAAGTAGGTTTGAATTGCTTGCTGTTACATCATCACAATATGTTCTCTGTAAAGTTATATGTTGTCATCATTTAGAAACTGATGCTACTACTAAATTTTATAAGCTTCCTAACTTTAATCCTATTTAAATATTGAAATGACAACACTATTTTAAAATGTTGTTGTTTTGCTATCGCTATATCTTAATTATCAGTTGAAATTTAGAGCCTCTACAAACAGCTAGAGCATTCTGGTCACCTACTTTTATACATAAAGGTATATATACCTTTATATCAGCAGTTGTGGTTACCTGATCTGGATTTTTGTTACTTCGGGGTTTTTTAAGCATCAGGTTTGCATAAAGGTAAATTGATTAGTATGTCATCATGCTTAGTAATAGTAACCTTTGGTTCAGGAATTTGCTTAATTGTCTAAATCTAAAATTTAATGACATGAAAGACTTATCTGAAATTTTTCCTGAAATTTCATGGAGATTTTTGGTTGAACAGAGGTTTTCATGATGGATATGTTTTCTTTACACCATGAAGTTCTTAAAACATCTGTTCTTTTCAAAGCATATTTTCATATTTTGTTAAAAGTTCATGATTTTACATCTATTATGTCCCCTGAACTTCTGATAATGATTTTAAAAAAATCTAAGTAAGTAACAAATGCCTAATCTCTGTCTTTAAGGGAAATCTAAGGATGGCCAAAAGCTATTTTAACATCTGGATTAGTATCATTTGACTCACTGCACTAACTATACTCTATTCATCTTAGGCAGCTGCAGGAAGTAAAGTATAAGGAGCAACACAAGAGGTTCTTTTGAATTAAGCCAGCAATGTAATAATAGAAGATTGCCCAGAATAAGCTTGCCAAACAATGGGAGAATCAACCACACCCTCCCAGCAGGCCCTAACATAGCAAGGTGTTGATATTGGATGTTTTTAGATCCAATGACTATATTTCCTTGTAGTAAGTTTACAAAATTTAAGAAAAGCATGACAATGTAGTTTTTAATTGGTAGATCAAACCAACTGTTGTAAACCGGATAAAAAACAAAGCAAAGGAACAGCCAGTTTTCTTCTTTTGGCTAAATTCTGTAGATTTAGATGAGTATACTTAATGCTGTCAATATTGCTAGGGATGGAAGTGTCTTGTTTCAGTTATTTCACTTAGCTAATATTACCTTTCTTTTTAGCCTGTTTCTAGGTATTTAGTGCTTAGGAAACAAAATTACTCCAAACGTATCTTTATCAATATGATGCTAGATAAATTTTGCTATGCCTAAGTTAAATCAGACTTGTATATAAGCTTGATCTTATTCTGAAACTGAACTTGGAACAATAATAGTTTCCACACCAGTAACTTTTATTACATTTTTGTAATAAAGAAATTGATCTCTACAATTAAAATTCCAGATTCGGTTCCTGGGTTCCTGGCTGTCTGTATTTCATGTATTACAGTACTTTATATAATCATTACATACAGTATTGTGTATACTGTATTTTTGTGAAACCTTGGTGACTTGCTTAACCTTTATGTCTGTCTTCTAGACGTTTAAAGATATGAGGTGAGTCCTGATCTTGGACTCTGGAAATCAGAGTGGAGTCATAATATTAAGCTTCAGATCATACTCATTCATCTGTATCCAGTAAAAGAAAAGCAATAGTGTCAGTGTCATCAAAGCTGAACTCTCTTCTATTCTGGAGTGGAAAAGGCACAACTAAAAGATATAAGAATATACGCATCATAGATTTCTATACTTCTTACATACTGTTCTGTTTTAAGAGAGAAAAATATAGTTTAGACTCCTCAAGTCACTTAAAATACACTTAACGTTCAACTCTTCTCAATAAATGTGGGATTCCTTACAATACAGTCAGGAAACAAGCAAATTAAGATAGTAAACTCTTTTAATAAGCTTGCTCAAATATGTAGTCCTCTCCTAGGTGAATCTAGAGCAGGCATTTATACCTGACTATAATTTCTCAATACTAAACTAATATATCTGTCTTTAAATGTGCCTGATCTGACCTAAGGTTACTATCTGAAAATGCTTAACATTAGATGAGACATCAAAAGAACTGATTTGACGTGTGTATAGCACACTTCTATCAACTCAAGTGTTTATGACAAAAGAAATAGACATATAGAAGGGTTGCATAGTGTACTTGCAGGAGAAGGTAGAAATACTCTAGCAAGGTATTTACAGTTAACCATAAATTTATGGTTAATAAAGGTCTTTCTAAATTTTCTTTGAGACTTAATTTAGAGACATACACAAGTCTGTTACTATTACTTAGTCTGTTAAGGCAATACATATGCTACTCTTGAAAACACAGGAAGCATACCTTGGTCCTTAATTCTTTTTACTTGGATGTGTGTTTCTTCTCATTGACCAAATCAGCAAAATATTGCAGTGACCACCCAAGCATTTATCAAGCCATCCTGGGAGAATAACTTGCTCTTTGGAAAGACCTACGTACCTCTTGGTGGAGGGAAGCCAAACTATTACTTAGATTACGCATTCCCTTCTGCTGCCAAGAGAGAATAGTTTATTATTTGAAAATCTGGGGGAGATGTCCTATCCTAAGGCAGTTTGATATGTCATAGTAATATCCAACAGACAGAAAAGGTAAATCATAGAGAAATAAAGTACTGAATCTAAATTCCTGATTAATAAGTCTATAATTAAACTCCTACTGTCTTCCTTTGGGGTTATAATTTTTTATATGCTATAAAAAATATATCCTGGTTACTCATAGAAATATTTGGTATATTTATGAATATTTTCAAACAGACTTTACACTAAGCATCTGTTTCTGAGACAAGCT
Organism: Actenoides lindsayi; assembly: GCA_025331215.1. Lineage (NCBI taxonomy): Eukaryota > Metazoa > Chordata > Aves > Coraciiformes > Alcedinidae > Actenoides > Actenoides lindsayi. Next base: position 11,713 of record WTSP01022409.1, on the reverse strand, counting down.
GCTCAGAAGTTATTTAATATCCTTTCTGAGATGGAAAATCACATTGAAAACAATTTAAAACCTTCTTTTCTCAGAGCCTATTATATGAAAAGCAGGTTTTCTAAATACTTCAGTTTTTACAACACATGGTGTCTATTTCTGCTACAATAACTGACATAATTTTAGGTAACATATACAAGATCTATGACAGACCACCTGGAAGTGTCCTTTACTATAAGCAAAAAAAAATTTTGTGGGCCACTAAATGATAGGACAATGTATATCATACTATAGACACTTGCATACTCCCAGTGAAAGGCAGTGAATACCCAGGTGGCAGCTTTAAAGAGTGGATGAAACAAAATTAACTGATTTAAGTCCATATTTAAGAACTGACATACTCAGCCCGCTCTTGAAGAAAATTACTCTCAACAGCTTTAAAAACAGTGAGGTATTTAGTTGTCACAATATGGATTTGTATGCCCAATTTTTAGGGTCCAAAGTTTGTAACTAGTGGCCTTTGGGCTGTAGGAAGTGCAATTCTTGACTGCTTGAGGGAAGCCATTCTCAGCATTCTGTTCAAGACATCTGTATTTTTCTTCTCAGTTTGCTGTAATATTTTTCTTCAAACTGTTCAGTATAAATGCCTACTATAAAACAGATGGCTGCACTTCAGTGGTGGATGAAGTGCTGTCTTATATATCTAATCTGTAACCTGAAATGAACAGAAGCTGTTTTCTAAATTGCTAATTTTCATGAAAGTAGCCCAAACAGACTTCACATAATGGTGTCGTGGCTTGAACTAAAATGGAAAGCCCTTAGTTTAGAAAAAAACCCTCAATCATGTATCATGCATATAGGCTTCTGCTGTATCAAGGGTTGGAGCTGTTTGTATTATCTCTTTTCTAAGTTTTTGGTCTGATTTTTAGTGTCTATGCTTCTACCTTTTCCAGAAAGAACTTCAAATTTTTCCATTATTGATGTGAAAAATCACATTATTAGACAAATTGTTTAACAACATAATGCCTACAGAGAAGTGACCTAAGTATCTCCTACTAAGAGTTGTTCAAACTAGTAGTTTGCTCGTGTAGTACTGAAAAGTTACGGCAGAGAAAAAGGTGCCTATTTTTGATAGCTCAGGTAAGTTCAGTTCAGCTTCTGGGCAGGGTGAAGTAGATTGCAACGGTGTAAGGCTACGTACAGGTTGATTTCAGAGCACCTGCAGCTTTAAGATTCATTACACAACAAAGTGATATAAAACTCGGATCTAGTTTAACTATATGCTGGCGTTTCAAACAACGCAAAAAAAATACTTACAGATTAACTTCATACTGGTGGTCTTTTTGCTGAATGAGAGTGTGCTTAGTATCCTGCCATGAGCACAGATGGTGTAAAAAGTTGAAGTTTTTGTTAAGTGTCATATGTTCTTGATGATTAGAAATGCAATGTATATTTGTCTGACATGAACCAAATTTGTGACAGTGCAGAATTGCAGCTTGAACACTTGTGGTTTTGTCTGTGCTGCATAAATAATGAATAAATTATTAATTGGCAACTTTTTCTATTTAAAAGCTTAGCTGAATTCTGGAGGTGTTACTTGCTTACTTGCAGATGAGAATGCAGATGAGATATGAACATTGTAAAGTATTAACTTTCGTTTTGTGGAAGAAAATACCGACTACTGGGATTGACAGAAACATTGTGCATTATCATTATGCGAGTGAGTCTCACTCTTCCCTCAGCAAGCCGAGATTTCCTTGTATCTTGTGTTCATAATCAAACTGCTTATAGTTTACTTTGTAGTGTACATGTGTATACGCACATACACAGTGCTATGTATGTGTATATATGCACATATATATGTGTATGCTGCTCTTATGTTCTTTTCTCTATCTTAGAAGAAAGGTGGTTTTTTTCCAATACATTTATTGTAGGTTAAAAAAAAAAAAAATCATTAAGGAGGGCTAGAAAATTCTAGTAAAGGTGGTTAAGAAGAGTCAAGTAAGGAAAAATAAATAAGCCTTCAGAACGGTGGGTCCTGGAAGTAAATGAGGAATTGCATTTAAAGTATAGGGTTGCGGAAGTTGATGGCAAAAAAATAGATCACAGGAATTCCTCAGATGTACTCCTATTAAATTTAAACTTACGTGCATACAGCCAGAGTTAGGAGGAACTGAAGAACTTATGTTTGAAAGGATCATTTGATTCACTGTGTTCTTTCTTGCTTTCTCATCCCATCTAAATTTAAGGGATAATGCATTTGCTTTGGTTTAGAAAGAGGGGTTTGCTTGTTTGACCTAAAAGTCACCAGTATTTTGCACAAGGCTTTAGTCAAAGTGAATACTAATTGAAGATTTTGGAGTGTGCTAAAACTTTTGTAGCATTTTAGATTCCTCCTTGCTGTAAAGCCTTAAGAATGGCATCAGGGAGTCTATTTGGGTGCAAAATAGGTAAAGGGAAATATTTTGTTTTCATATTAAAAAGTCACCAAAAATTTTGAATGTGCTTACAGTCTTTCCTCTTGTTTCTTCTGTTGAGTAAGTTCTTAGTCTGGTAAGGCAGGGGAATTTCCATCAGCCCCAGGGAAGAAATATAGCTAGGTAATAGCTATACTGTGGAAGATAGAAAAGCTGATGCTTGCAGTGCTCTGGTAAGTCACTGGTTTTATATGATGTAAAGGAAAGAAAAAAAGTTATAGCTTATTGCTTCATTTATTTCTGAGGAAAGCATATTTCTATTATTGTAGTTACAGACAAAAGTTACAAAAAGATGATTACCACAGAGCACTTGTCACTTTAACAACTTCCTAACTCTTTATACTCTGAAGAAAACAGTGTTGCTTTATGAACAATAACTTGAATCAGATTTAACTTTTCTTCTAACAGTGTATCTCAAAATTACCTAAGATTTCTAAAATCTCTACAGGGTTCTGCTGTCAGAGAGGTTAGGCTGAAATCTTGGAAAGTAAAGATCAGTTTTAAATGTTTTGTATTTTTTCAATAGCTTTCTATCTGCTAATCACGATAGAGCATGGAGAAAAAATGAAAGGATTATCTTGTTTCAACACTGATTATTAGGTGTGTTTCTTAAGTTATCATTCTTTGTGTTTCCTACCCAGTAGGACCTCACTGCAGAGAATGAAAGGAATTCAAAGGCTGATTTACCAACATATAAATGAACTTGAGTTTAGTTTCAATATCTAATGTTCCTAAGGTAATGATACAGCTTAGTATGTCACGCAATTAAATTTTATGAAGCCTTTTTCCAGGAAACAGCTAAAAGGGTCGCCTGAATTGTTATCATTTCTTGCATGTTGGACTGTTCCAAATTTCTTATCTAACTGCTAATCTGTTACAACATTCCTCTTGGCAGTACATTCACTATCAATTGCCTATGCTAATATAAATAATATCAGAAGATACAGCTGATATGCATTCCTTTAAAAAGTCAAGATCTAGTAATAATTAAGTTTTAAAAAGATAATTCTTGCTTGGACAAATGTTAGGTTTTTACTGTTATGTAAGCTCATTAGAATGTTGAAAAATACTAGTGATCCAGGGATAATTCCTTTGCCAAAATTAAAATTTATTTCTTGAGTTCTTCTAATAGTCTATAAACAGCTATTTTGGTCAGTGTCAAAGGAGGAAAGTCTTTTTGTCTCCTCATATGGCCTTTGTTATGGTCCTTAAGTAGATGAAAGAGTCAACGAAATTAGAATAGAAAGTGAATCATCGGGGAAAACAGAAAATGTTCAGAAATCTGAGACTGGCTGTACAATGAATGAAACAAGGAATTTAGATACATACGTGGAGACGAGCGTTCCATGAAATGGCAATGAAAGATGATATTAAATCCTAAACTCTGAGAGCTACTGCAGAGAATAATTAGACCAGACTTCAAGAGTATTTGGGTTATCCTTGGAAGTAAAAGACAAAGGCAATGTGGTCTTCCTGTGGAAATTGCATCAATGCAGATGCATTGTAGAGGGAACAGATATCTTGGAGGTCTTGATTTTGGTCTGTGATAGTGTAGCTCTGTCACAATGCAGAAACTTATGTTCACAGTTTGTATTAAAGTAATATTGAAGGTTCAAAGATACAGAAGAATTTTCTGAATTATTGATTCACAACAGGAAAGCTGATGTTGGGGGGGGGGCGGGAACAGGAGGAATTCCAGGTCTTTCAAGGCTGAGGGAAGAGAAAGGAGTAAGAGGTGTGTATACATTAAGGCAAGCCTGTACAGGCAGAATGTTTTACACTTTTGTTACACTTTTTCTTTAGATATGGAGTGTACGTTACTCTCTTTGCAAACATATCCTGTGTGTGTTTTCTCCCAAATTTAGTTGAACCATCTGGCCTACAGGGAGACAAAAATGTTTCCAAATAAAAAAAAAACCAAACTAATATGTTATTTCTACAAATAATTCATGACTAAATGACAGATTTCATAATTTTACCATAATGCCTGAGGTCATTGTTTAAAATATAAGACCTTGTAGATCTGCGCTTATATCAAGTTGCACAGTTTCAGAAGCCATTATGGCAATCAAGGTATCCTCACTGTCTACTGTCCAGCCAGGAAAATAGGTGAATAGCACAAGTTTTAGATTTCTGAGAGTGTGTTCTGTTTTTAAGTAAACAATATTCAGCCTAGAGACTATTTTAAGGGAACTGTGGGAAGTCTAGGGTCATACATTTGAAACTTCTGTTGTTACAGACTGAAAACTAATTTTGCTAGTGCTATTTTCTAGAGGTTTTCTGTCTTTCACAGATGTCTGTCTAAAAGGCTTTTTCCCTGCTGTGTGTAGGTGTTATTTTGCCATGTCTGAAATAAGATGCTAACTTGGGGGGTGTGTGTGTGTGTGTGTGTGTGTCTTTCCGCCCCCCCGCCCCCCCCCCCAATGCCTTACAAGTCATGAGAGAATCGCTTTTTTTTTTTTTTTTACAGAGTAGCCAATATATATTGTGCTAGCCTTATCAAGGTCTAAGGGGATGTCCTGACCCTAAACCGTGACAATGCCTAAGGGTTACTTTAATATTATTCGTAGTGCCTTTCTTTCCTTTTCCTCTCAAGCTGATGCAGGAAGCAAAGGCAAGTAGAAGGAACAGGAGTATAGATGCAGCCAGAAACAAAGGAGAGAGAGAGGGGGAAATTCTACTTGCTGTGATTTTGTAGCCTCAAAATAGCAGAGATGTAATTTAGACTTCAAAATTTCTTTCACCCCTGCCTCCCCCACCTCCTCCTTTGAAAAGATTATTGGGCTAGTATTTTCTTTTTAAAGTATTGCAAATTTTCTGTGTGTAACTGTGTGAGAGAGGTTGCCCTAATTTTTTCTTTTAGGTATCATACATTTATTATTACTTCCTAATGGATCATTCCTTGCAAATGAGTTATGAGTATTACATGCCAAAGCCAGAAGTGGCCAAGTCTCAAAAATGTGTTTTGTCTTTGTAACTTTAATCTTTTTGTGAAACAGTAAAAGAACCTGAAAGGATATAAAACTGCACTAGACAAAAGAATGAGCCTTGTGCTGATTATCATGATTTGATAATCAAGGAACTGGTTGCCTGAAGTTAAGTGGCACATGATGTGCACAGGGCAATTTCAATTTTTCATGCTATTGTTGGAGGCATATTACCGTGTCTACTGCTGCTGCTTGTACAGTGTCAAATCTCTTCTCCTGACTTGACGTTATACTTTGTTTCTTGGAAGTAACTTTGAGGATGAAAGGCAAGTCACAACATACAAAACTAAGATAGCATGTAACTAGGGGGAATATGTTCATCTTTGAGGTACTGCTGGAGGACTTTGAAATGACAGCTCATCACACCAGGGTGTCTCAGAAACCCATGCACAGTGAGCCAGCAAACAGGATCATTTACTTACATCGTGCTCTAGCCCAGTACTTATAAATGAGCATGGCTATGTATAGGTGGATGTCTCAATTCTTGCAACTCCAAAAGTACAGTCTCTGTGAACTGTGCAGGTCATCTGAATAGTTAATCCGTAATAATGTCACACTCTATCCTCAACAGTCAAGCTGCTGATCCTGGAAAAAATTTAGAAGCAGACATAAATTGACAGATAAAAATTAGATGAAACCATTTAAACCTACAAGGGTAAAGCCTTGTTTGAACTTAGCAGCCTATATAGGGAACTTAGGAGCCTGATACATTTCAGGACAAGGTGTAGATGTTTACTCACCTCTCAGCAGTCCTATCCTCTTCTCCCCTTGACTGTTTCTATTAAAATATGGTGTGGGAAGAAGGGAGCCAAAACATATTTTGACAGGTCTCCCAGTCCAGGTAAGCAGGGAACAAGGACTAAAAATCATGATATGCAGAAATTCTTCTATCAAATTTTACCTATCCATCTGATCTCATACAATAGCATTACAGAAGATGTATTACATTACAGTGCTTCTTAGAAGTAAAGAAATTGTTAGTGTTTTGTGTGTTCTTCCTTCTCTGTTTTATTTAATCTGATTTCTTGCTCTTATCCTCTGTTTAACAGCCCAGTCTCTTAACTTTCTAGTGAATACTCCTTCAAGCTCACTTATTCTTCCCTTTTGTTTACTTTTCTTCTCCTGCTGGGGTGTGTTTTATTTCTGGCTTTTCTGAGAGTCTCAGTGGTCTGTGCCAAGAGTTTAAAATACCAAACTTGATTAAACTCAAAATACACATTTTGAGATGTTTGTAAAACATTGTCTTTTTTGCTCAGCTGTCCATCCCTGTTTGGAGCTTGTATATGCTACAGCCCAAGCAATAATAATAGTAAAAATTACACAATACGTAATAGATTTTAAATGTTTTTTTGGGTTAGTGTTAAAAGTAGGGATTTTAGTTACCATAATCTGGAAAATCTTAGAGGAAGACAGGGGTGTACAAAGGTAACTCACTTCAATAAAAATCAAATGTGTCTTAGTTGTTCAAGTAAATCAGAATGCTAGATAGTAACTCAAAGTTTGCTCAAAGATCTAGACAAAAGAATTACAGTCTGATTACAGTAATGGAAAAAAAACCCAAAACAAAACCAAAAAAACCCAAACACAAAATCTTGCTACCTTAAAAGAAAAGGTCAGTAAAAATACTTGGTAATTAAAAGTCCCACTGTATTTTGTAATCAAGAAGGTCAGATAAGTCTATATCCCTTAGACTGATTAGAATATAGCCTTGCAATTTAGTCTAAGTGAAGTTAGGCACGTACTTGCATTGATCACAAGCTAGGGATAGCATTTCTCAAGCTTTAGTTTTTAAGATCAGCTGCAGGAATTGTTTGCTTCTTTAAATTTGGAGAAAGCTACAAGAGTAGAAAGCAGCTTGCAAGAGAACTGGTTTTGATTTTTGTTTGACATGCAAAGAAGTTATCTGTATTAAAAAAATATGGAATAATTACTTTGTTTTTATTCTTAGTTTGGCTGCTGTGATACATTTTTTATTAATCTCTTTGATTATCTTGCCCTGATAATTGCATGCTGCATGAAATTATACTTCTGAAAAAAAGAGGATCTCTCCTTGACTGTGAGCAAATAGACACACTGTCCATGAAACTTGGACAGAGAACACAGGACCAGCTTGCAGGAAGGACAGCAGCAGCAGACCTGAAGCCAGATCTTTTGGTGTTCTTGGGTTGATGGAGGAAATTATAAAGGCAGGTCCGTCTCAGGATTTCATCAAACCCGTGTTTGGTCTTTTAGAAGTTGTTCTTTCACTCTGAAACATTATTTATTTACGGGGCTGGGGGGGGGGAGAGGGAGTTCTACTACAGGCTTGTTATTTATTACTTTTAAAATTAGTAAAGATTAGTAAGACAGGGATGTCAGGAAATAAAGACCTGGAGAGAAGAGATAGGGGTACTAAAAGTCTTCTAGTTAGAATGGAAAAATATTTCTTAAAAAGAAAAAACAACTAAAAAGCAGCCTGGAAAGAAAAGGCTAGAGATTTGCACATGAGATTAGGCATAATCACAACCACATAAAGGCATATAATTTGGCTTTTGTATTTTCCAAGTACAAAATACAAACTTACTTTTAAATATGTCAGGCAGTGGTGAAAAAAACACAAAACAAACCTCAAATGATGTAAATCCAGTGAGCAATAACCGCTGAAAACTGCACTTTTGCCTATATATTCTGCTTTTCTCAGAATTGCTTCTTTCTCCTCTCAGTTTATGAAGGAGGTTTACTATTTTAAGAACTTTTAAGGGCTGTTTTTTCAGAGAATATTATGAGGAAAAAACCAGTGGTATCCATACATAGCACTCGTGTATTTTTCTGATCTTTGTTAGGAGTAACATGTTCTCCCGTTTTGATCTGTTTCATCCTCATGATGTGTTGAAACTATTGTTGTTAAGAGTGTTTGATTTCAGAGCAGCTAAAATCAATACTAAGCATATAGAAGATGCAGTTGTGTGAGACTTCTGGGAAAGTGAAGCTTTTCTGGATATTAATAGAAGGGAGGGAGGCACTTTAGCACTGCACAGTAGCTGGTAATTACCTTTTAAAGAGTTGTTATTTTCTCTGTTTGAATCTGAGCTTTTCTTTGGCATAAGGCCTCTTGGCTGTCACAATCATTCCTATCCTGGTATAGAAATGATTAATTGTAGTAGATTTAGAGAACATTTGGAATAAATTTCTGCAAATTACAGAAACATCTGGAAGGATTCTACTAGGTGGAGCTGATTGTGAACGTGGTCATCTTTCTCAGCTTCTATGTTACAGACTGACAGCCATTGTAGACTCTTAAAAATGAACGTGTGTGGCACATGGCTGTCCAATAAAGGAAAGTTATAAATCAGTAGATTGGGTAGTAAGAAGAGGATGCACTTGTAACCCCAGATCTTTTCTGATACCAAGTGATAATTATTAGAATGTAAATTAACTTTCAAAATCATTGCTTATTGAAAGCATAATAACAGTAGATTGATTTGACATCCTTCAGATCATTTTAGGTTAGTTTCTTTTTGTTGTTTGTTTTTTTCCTTGATATTTTTACCAAAAAACCCCCATTTTTACTAAGTCTTTAAAAGTGATTTGGTAGACAGTAAGAAGAGACTTTTACCTTATTAAATCTCCAAGTAGCTGAAAAACTAGCAGAAAAGCAGCACTGTTCTCCTCTACATAGAGAAGAACACTCCATGTGTTTAACAGAAGGTGCTTTTTTGATCATATAAAAGAAAATGGCAGAAAATGTTACATATCTTAATATGCAGTAAGACTTTCTTAGTCAGGTGTTAATGAGAGCAACAGTGTGTTAGAAATGGATATATTTTATGGAAACAACAGTGTCATTTTATCATAAATGAATAATGGATAAAATGCTTTTGAGATGTCATGTAAAATAGCCATGTACAAAATTGAGACAAATTTAATCTATTTTGGGAAAATGAGAGGAGGTCGATTTGCATTTTTTAGCAACTACATTCTCTACTAACCCAAATTACTTCCAGGCATTTGCATGGTAAATGCTGAGCTACTATTTATTTCTTCTGCAAAAATGAGTGTGTTCGTTTTTCATTGCTTATCACATTATTCTCATGCTGAATAGAATTTGAAACAAATTTGTTTCCTGATTAGAGAGATGTCTGATACTTTTTCCCTTGATTCATCAAAATAAATGTAATTCTGTGACAATTCAGCAATACAACAGTGTTATAAAGTATTCTAACTGAAGTACCTTTGTACGTTACCTCAGGTTTCAAGTATCTCATCCTCATTTCCATTCTGTTTAAAAAAGTTGTACTACCCGGGTTTGGTTACTTTCTTATTCCTTTTGGATTATTTTGGGTCTTTTTGCCTGCAATTCTCATGTCTCTCGGGTCACTACAGATGGAAATTTGGGGAAGTAGGTCTTAAGCATGGTGTTTTTCTGGCGAAACATGTAATGATATTTGGAACTTGAGAGTGTCTGTTTCATTAAGTTACCTGGTTAAGGACTATGGAATACGAAAGGAATAACAAGTTTTAAGTGATAAACATACATATACAAAAATCTAACAAACAGATGTTAATGGAGGAAATAACAGTCAACATTTTTCAACTACTAACTGATGAGCCATGAAAGAAACTATTCAGATACCAGTGTTTTATAAGACTGAATTTTGCAAGATGAATCCTACCTGCATGTCAAAGATTGGTTCTGGAATCCTGAAAAACCTCAATATATCTAAGCAACTCACAAGGAAAATCTAAAGGTTGTAAATCAGGACCAAAAGAAATGGAGGAGCAAAACAGAAGCCTGCAACAGAATGGTACAGGGTAGTGACAGCATCAAATGCATGCCCAGTGATGCATCCCAAAGGAATATATTCTCTCCATGGTGGTAATGTGGTTAAACTGGATGAACGGGGTCTTGTGGCAATATGGAACATTTCGAGTAATGCAGCTTAAAGAGTGCTATTACTTTTTCACCTGGCAACCTCAGCTGTAAATGGTGGGACAAGGAGGTATTGCTTATCTGCTTGGTTGCTGGTCCATTGTTTACTGTGAGGGTGCTTGTGTGCTGGCACACGTTGCTCAGGGAGGTTGTGGAGCCTCCCCTCCCTTGTTGAAGATATTCAGAAGCTGCCTGGACATAGTCCTGGACAAGTAGCTGTAGGTGGCCCTCCTTAAGTGAGGGGTTTAGACCAGACGACCTTAATGGTCTCTTTCAACCTCAGCCATTCGGTGATGGTTCTGTGGTCTGACTTTTAAAAGCACTGGTGTTGAAACTGCAGTTGCTAATAGCTTTGGCAAACATCATTGTCTCTAGCATAAGAACATGCAGGGTCTGAAACATTGCTATGTAAATATTGACAGTAAGTGCCATGTTTGATCCTAACCAAATTCTGTGCTGCCTTTGTCACTGGTTATCCAGGCACATTTCAAATGTCTTGCTCATTCTTTTTTCTGAAGGGAAAAGTTAGGTTTTTGTTTCAATTTCTGTTATCACAGAATGTTAGGGATTGGAAGGGACCTCAAAAAATCATCTGGTCAACCCCATTGCCAGAGCAGGATCACCTAGATTCCATAACCCACAGGAACATGTCCAGGTGGGTTATGAATGTCTCCAGAGAAGGAGAATCCACAACCTCCCTGGGCAGCCTGTTCTAGTGTTCTGTCACCCTCACCATAAAAATAGTTTCTCCTTATGTTTACATGGAACCTTCTATGTTCCAGCTTGCACCCATTGGCCCTTTTCTATCATCGGGCATCACTGAGAAAAGCCTGGCTCCATCCTCCTCACACTCACCTTTTACTGATTTATAAACATTAATGAAGTCACTCCTCAGTCTCCTCTTCTCCAAGTTACAAAGACCCAGATCCCCCAGCCTTTCACCATAAGGGAGATGTTCCACCCCCTTAACCATCTTTGTGGCTCTACTATTGGTTATGTTGCTGTTGGTTTATGTTTATACCAGCTGTGGCACATAGTAGGCTCAAAGGTAAGCCCAAAGGAATGTGCCTTTTCTTCTGCCATGGAAATCAGTGAGGTTTTTGAACTGAAACATTTTGCACTAAAGACAGCAGCTGTGACTACTTATCCTTATTCTCTTGAAGTGCTCTTCTGCACACTTGTAAGGATAATTTGGTTCCTCCAGAAATGAAGTTTATGCTGATAGTTACTAGAAGGGTTACTTTTAAACCCTAACACATTGCTTTAATTTTCATTTGCCTCACCTCTTGAATTTGGTCTAATAATAAAATATTCTGCAGCAAAAATTAATATTGTAATTTCAATATCAATACATTAAATGT